>ML376641.1:768-40446 GCA_005239525.1 Nicotiana knightiana | reverse complement strand
GGGGGGGGGGGGGAGGGGGATTAACTAACTAGAAGATCAAACCTGGCAAAGTAGGTGGATAACACTAGTTTGTGGTAACACCACCATTGGCTTAGGTACATTCATCCTCTTGAGGATTCTATTAGGTCATCAAAAAGGATTTAATTATTTTGAAAATTTTTTTTTTTTTTAGCTGTTCCTAAAATAATAGCCGACAAAATATTTATTTTTTTGTCTACAGTCAGACCTTTCTATAACAGCATCCCCTATATAATATCCATTCACTATAAAAGTCAAGTTTTTCTTGGAATCGATTTTTATGTTATGCTATAGTATTTGTCCTCTATAATAACACTTCATTATAGCAGGAAAAAAATATCGGAACAAATGAGACTGTTATAGAGAGGTTTGACTGTATATGTGTATTATTTACATATAATATTCATATTTTATATGCCATTTGACTGGCGAATGCAATTAATCTCTGCCGACCGGCTAATTTTGTATTTTACCCTTTAATATTTCCGTTTCAATTTTGATACCTAATGGAGTTGTATCTCCCTTTATTGCATCACTAGTTTTGGTATAGTACCCCAAAGGCTCTGTCATAGAACTCCTTAATACCATACAGTTTGTATAAAGAATTTGTCTTATTTCATTAAAATAATGTGGAAACTTGAACTTTGAATATGCATGCGGTCACATTGTAAAGAAAACACAAAGATAAGCATATATAATTAATGCTTTAGTGCATAAGCAGAAATCCAAAAGATGTATCTGCACAAATCTTTCCTCAAAGCTTTCTGTGGGGGCATTTCAATTCTTAATGTTTGCAGCTTTGTTTGAGTTGAGACACTTGGACAAATTGCAACTTAGCACTATTCTGAAAGCCTAAATCATCACGACATCAATGTCCCTCGGTGGTAAAAGGGCGTGGAAGTCGAGAATTACGATGGTAGATTAGGAGGTAGTCGATCGTTCTTCTTTTCATTCCTGTAGTCGAAGTAGTAGTCTCGTATTTCCTTGTTTTATATTTCTATGACCATATGTTATTTGTTTTGCTTCGATTTTTCTAATCTTGTCGTTGCTACTGCTTCTCATGGCTTCTTTACTTCTATATTTCCTTTTCATTATTGCTGGGATTTTGCTTTCCTTGAGCCGAGGGTCTATCCCAAACAGTCTTTCTCCCTTCACAAGGTAGGGGTAAGTTTTGCGTACACTACTCTTCCCAGAAGAATTCACTCCTAATTTGCTCCAACAGAAAAATTATTCTTAGAAAAAAAATGTATCGAAAGAATTCACATAATAAATGTGGTTACAGCTGAAACTTTAATCAATGAATGGATTGGATTTAACAGGTCTCTTCCACAACTTTGTGAAGATAAATCAACCCCCAATTTAGCACAATTGAAGATACAATATCACATTCTCATCTTTGGTATCAGTACAGTCATGCTGCAGAAAAAGAAATCCCCACAAGAATAATACTGAAATTTGAGCTAAGCAGGGTAATTTTCTCAAGATTACCTTGAAACAAGTAATGTGATTGAACAAGGAGGAGCTTCTCTTTAATAACAATTTCAAGAACATCTAATGAATTGGACTTCCTACCTATCATATTCAAGATAACAATCCAGTAGCTGTACAGAATAAAAGAGATAGAAAAAAGGATCACTTCTTTCCAGAAAAAGGAAAAACAATATGTTCAGTAAGTTTAAGAACAAGAGGCAGAATTGTTCCTTTTGCAAACATTATCTGGAGTACTTTTTTCTTTGGGTTTTGCCCCCTCCCTCCAGATTACTACTCTCCAATACCATTGCCTACGGGTAAGACGTGTAAAACTGTATAATAATGTAACTTCTTACTCGAGAGAGTTCATTGCAAAAATGGAAATTTCTCTTAAGAGGAAAACTATAGAACAAATTACACAAGATACTTCCACAAACCATTCTTGAGCTGCAGCACACGACTAGTGATTATCAAATTCATACTTGAGTTACACCCTGCTGCATTGCCTGTCATCATCTTCAAAGAACAAAAAACGGGAGAAAAATGAATACCACTATAACAGAAGAGCAAGGTTGATGCATGCATCCAGTTTTGAATTTGGCGCGTCTAATCCTGCGTTTAATGGATCAGGAATGGCAATCGACATGCCCTTTACTCTCCTTGTGAGGCAGCAGCTGCTAATCTCTGCCATCTCAACTCTCGCTGCTTTTCCAGCTCAGTGGCCCCAGCTGCTTTCTCGGCATACTGTTTTTGGCAATCTTCAAACAGATCAGCGTCCATTTCCAGGAACATTTTGCGGACATTTACTGTCAGCCCATGGACGGCCTGATTCCAATGACTCCTTATATTCTTTTCCAGAGCCTCGAAAATTATTGGTAAAATGACATTCCGATTCTGTGCAATCAGACCCACAATGTGCTCATTATTCCATAAAAATAAGGCTCGTTCTGCAACCTGAAACATAGATGTACTTCAGAATTCAGAGATACCTCAAAGAGATTCAAACTGCCTTTTCATAGTCCTGAGGGTCCTCCTCAGTAAAAAAAACAAAAAGAAAACAACCTCGGGATCAATCTGTATCCTGCCTTACTACAAGAACATCTTTCAACATGAAGATGCTGCATATAAACAATTAAGCATAAACACAACTTTATCACCACATATTTCATTGGCAGCAAAGAATTTCAAGCCTATAGATGCACATGGTTCTGCTATCCACTCTCTGATTTCTGGGTCAATTGTACTATTTGAGGTAGCCGGATCACAGCAATCTTGAATCTCGGACAAATTCTTTTAAATAAAATTAGATATAAGGTGTCCAAAATGGTCAATGGTGGCATTATTACACAGAAAAGCTCCATCTCTAACAACTACTGGTTGAATTTCAAACTACTTTTTATAGCACTGATATCGGGCCAGCTTCGGTGCACCTCGATTAATTACACCATTGCTATCTCCCGCTAGCACATGTACCTAGTAACTCTACCCACCAAGGCAACGTAGATAGATGAAAAGAATTTTCCTACTGTTGCCTCTGCTAGAATTCGAACTCTAATTCCAAGTCACTGAGAACTAGGAATGTAACTTTTCAGGTAGACAAAAATGAAAAAAAGACAGCTGATACCTGAAGCTTAAATGAAGAAAGGACAAGTCAAATCTGTTATTAGCAGTTCCACTTCTAAGGAAAAGAAGAAATATAAAATTCTGAGACTGAGATTGAAATAAAGTTCCAAGATATGACTGAGCCTATACAAGCTCTAATTTCCCACAGAGGTTTCTCTCAACCAGAGGCATTCAGAGGAAAGAAAATTCAACAAACTGGTATTCAGGAAACAGAGTCATGTACACAATCAAAAACAAAACAAGAAGTGTTTGAGGCATTACCATTCATCTTAAGGCCTTAAAACTCTAGTTTAACAATATTCACATCTCCTTAAGTCTTAAATCACAGTTGCTCCCCATGCTCCAAACACTAACTTCACTCCTATAGATATTATTTTTATTTCTCTCTTTTTTTACAACTTTAAGGTGAACTTCATAATTATTTAGAAAGTATTCACAAGCATAATAAGGTGTATGTAGAACATACAGCAATATAGCACACACTATTACCAGCGAAGATGGTAGCACGCCATTTTCCAGTATATGGCATTTCATACAGATACATTTGTTTATGGAAAACAAATTAATCTATTTAAAGAGAAAAAAGAATCCATACGACAGAACAAGATGCCCTCATTGCCTCAAGTAACACAATAAAAGGATAAAAAACAAAAAGATGCTCAGGACAAGGAACATGCGTCACTCCCTTCGAAGACAGAAGATCGACTACCGGTATCAGAAACAATCTTTTTCTAGAGCCATTGATAAATAAAGATTTTATTGTCCGTACCATAACTGGAAGCGTGATCTCGACTAGAAGACTATCTGTCAATATGCCAATACACCATGCAATAGAGAGTGTAGCACTCCTTTCTAGGACCTTAGAGGCCACGAATTTAATGCAGAAGTACTCGCTCAAGCTGCTGGATGAGTCATGACACATCTTCAAATGATTACAAACAATTATCCTCCATGAACTCCGACCAAAAGGTCAAAACATAGAAAAACATACACGGGCTCCTTGCTACATTTGCAATTATACAAAAGCTATGAGAACTAGCAGCACTACACCTGCTAACTTACAGCAAGTCACAGGCTTAAGTCTATGATGAATGGAGACCATGTGAAAGCTTTACTTTGGAAGGAACCGTAACGCAGACAGACAAACACCTATACTGACCCTAAGCTGAACCAAATAAGAGAAGCAAGATTTACAAACATAGAAACTTGGAGCTTCATACAGGGCTTGAATTATCCATTTAAGTGCTGAAAAAGACCTGAATTATGATAATTTTTGTAAATCTCCTACTCTTTCTGTATGTTTGGAGTCTCTAACTCTATGCCATCTTTTTTTTTTTGGATTTCCCACCCGGTGTCCGGTACCCTAATGGGCCCCAACTAATCCAGATTTGCACCGTGTAAGGCACATTAGAGGAGGAAGCGCTCCCTACCAGGATAATTTTCATTCCCAAGGCTCGACATCAAACCTATGGTTAAGAGTGAAGGGATTTTATCCACCTCACTACAACCCTTGGTGGCGTCTCTAGGCATCTTGAAAGCTCTTTTAAATAGTATAAGCTCTATGCCATTTGCAATTATACAAAAGCTATGAGAAATAGCAGCACTATACCTGCTAACTTATAGAAAGTCACAGGCTTAAGTCTATTATGAATGGAGACCATGTGAAAGCTTTACTATGGAAGGAACCTTATTTTCCTGAAAAACGGACATAGACCAACACCTATACTGACCCTTAAGCTGAACCAAATAAGAGAAGCAAGATTTACAAACATAAAAACTTGGGGCTTCAAACAGGGTTTGACTTATCCATTTAAGTGAAGAACAAGGCATGAATTAGGATGATTTTCATAAATCGCTTACTCTTTTGGTATGATTTGTAGTCTCTATGCCATCTTTTCATTTTCTTGGTTTCCCACTCAGTGTTTGGTACCTATTATAGGGGTCCAGACTAATCCGGATTCGTGTCGCGTAAGGCCCGTTAAAGGGGGAAGTGCTCCCTAACAAGATTGTTTCCGGGGCTCAGGGTTCAACTCGAGATCTCCGATTAAGGCTTGATGGAAACTTATCTATCCCATAGCATAAGCTTACTCCAAGACCCCCCACCCCACCAAACCTCCCTCCGCTCAGGAGAAGGCCAGAAGCAAACAAAGAGCGGTTCAAGAGAATAAAGTGTAGCGCCCATTCTCTTCTCTCATAGCGGGACCAAGCGTGTCAAGATATGTAGACAACTTTAGATCATGAGTAGAATCTAAAAGGATAAGAAGATCATCTGGCATGGTACAATCTAGATTACATGAATTTTTTATATAGAATCGCCTATCTATGCTAATAACACCAACTGAAACTATTTATGCTCATACCCGCACTATTTCTGTGTTACTGGAGGCTCTAGCATACCTGACAACAGCAAGCAACATATTGTCCTGCAACTAAAAGAATGAACCTTCACATTCAAGAGTAGATGAAGAATTTGCACCAACCAAAAGTGGTGAAAGAGCAACAACTCCATGGACTTTTTCTTTTGTGGGTAAAGATGGTAAACAAGATCTTACTATGCAACGAAGTGCTTTCAGTGCTTTGACTCCAATGGCTAGGGAAATAAGTAGTTCAATCTCTTACTCCGTCTTCAGTTTTCAGTAAGGCATTATATCCATCAAAAGCAGGAATCTACTTATGACCAAACACAAGAATTAAGCTAAGAAAACTGTTATGCTCACACTCAAAAAAGAGTGGCGATAAATTCCTAATTGTGAGAGTAAGATAAACTATCTGGGCAACCTAAAAGGCACACCAAGATAGTTAATTTGAGATAAGCATAGTATGTCTAATCATAGGGGATGATAATCTACTAGGTGATGTGATGGGACCTCTCAATAGGACGGTACTTGGTTTTGATAAAATATATAGCATAGCAATATAATACAGAAGCAAAAATAAAGAGTAGATCAAATCAAGGATAGGAGGTGACTCTAAGAAGAAGGAAAAAACTGCAATGATTAAGGAATTGGAGAGGAAGCTTAATTGTTTCAGGATTTGGGAACCTACTAAAGAAAAGGTTCTTTCAAGATATGGGAGGTTTCAAGGCCCGTCTATGGGACCTGATTCAACAAGACGGTCCCTAATGCGTAGTTGACACAAGTTCATGGCTACATCATTAACTTCTTTCTTTTTCTGCCTATGATAAATATATGGAGGAGTTTTGTTGCATAAAAAGTAGCACATTTTGGTTGGTCAATCAATTGAAAGTTGTTTCAACCCAGCTTTTTTTTATAACCGTGGTGTCTCGGCCAGCTTGCGCGCACCTCGACTAATTCCACGGGATTCCTGCTACCTCCCACTAGCAATAGGTACCAAGTAACTCTGCGCACCTCTATGATAGGATGTTTATTGTGAGAAAGAGATGCAGAAGACACCAATGATCTCTTTCTGCATTTCCCTATTGTTTACCAAGTATGGAATCAGTTCTATTGCATCCTTGGAATTAAAGGGGTCATGCCAAAACTGTCCAAAGCTATTGCTATGCTGGACAAGGGGCCTAGCAACAGTAGAAGGACATGGAACACCATCCCTACCCGTGGTTGGTCGGTGGTCTGGAAGGATAAGAATAAATGATTTGAAAGGAAAAGGAAAAAAAGATGCTTTGAAAGCATATTACTTAGATTTTAACTCTGGGCTCAAATCCAAAGGTATTCTCTCTAGGATTTTGGTGCAAATGAAAAATACTTATGGTGTTCACAATCTGATCAAGTTCCTCAGTTCCTTCCAGGATTAGACAGGTTGATCAAGCAGTTAAGCTTTTTCCAATCTTACACGGTAAATAGCTAGTGCTGCAATATAATCTTATTTATATATAAAAAAAATTACAAGGCAGCAACTTGGACCACTAATCACATTTAAGTGTGGAAATTTAATATCCCCTTGTGGGTTCTTATAAAACGATGTAAAAGAAAGAACTCAAAGAAATATGAATTCCTAACCACTTTAAAGAAAGTTGAGCTTCTACTAGATTTATAATACTTCCTCCATCTCTTCTGAACAAGGTTGATGCCAAGGGATTAAAGTGATAACCATTACATATCGAAGCACTCAACTATTCATAAGAGTTGATGAGACTAAAGCACCTTTTAGATTTAGGAGCTTCACAGAATTCTAACGGGAAGTTGTCAACACATAACTAAGGTAAATTCTGAAGGATAAAAGGAGCAAAAGTGAATCAGTTAACGTATATGTTACCTTTTCAACAAAAAAAAAAAGGTGAGTCAGTTAATGCAAATGCACCTATAAAAAGCCTAGAACATTTATCCCGCTCGTACACTTGCTATGGAGAATGATGGTCAAGTGAGAGCTCTATATTTGGATAGCTATGACAAGTATAAAATAGCAAACTTCCATACACTTGCTACTGTCAGTTGTATGACCCCCTCCCCCTCCCCTTTATCTAGTAAGCATTGTCGATTGTATGCCCCTTAGTGCATGACAAAATGAGGATAAGGCTAGATGTAACAAGGACAATAGTTACCGGAAGCTAGAAAAGATAAGGTAACAAAATTCCATCTATCTCACTCGGAGAATAAGACTATGGTGAAGAGAAAAAAATGTTACAAGAGACACTCCCTACCAATAAAAATTGAAATAAGCTCCAAATATAACAACATAAAGTAACTTGAGAAACACTCGCAATAGAGAAATTTCCTACAAATATAAAAAAGGAAGTAGCTTATATTATAGTTATGTGTGAGATAGCAACTAACTTGAAAAGTTAGTAACTTTGGCAGGCAAGAGTTTTCATCTAAGAACCATCTTCTTCATTTTCTTTCACCAAGATTACACGTAGGCAGATGATCTTTCGAAAATGACACACCTAAAGATTGTTGTCAAAGGTTTGTCTAAAGCGCGCTTAAGCCCTAAAGCTAGGTGCAAAACAAACTGAGCATTTCACCTCACTTAGTCGACGCTTTACCGCAGTCACCAAGGCGCTAAGGCGTAAACTTCATCGCAAATAGACGTTGTTTCAAAGAGATGATGCTAAACGATTAAAATTTCACTTAATTGTACTTTTTAAAATCCTTTTCCCATATAATTGCTATTTATGGTCATAATTATTGTTCTTAAATTTCATTTTTTTTCCCTTCATTGCGTCTTTATTAAAGTCCACACGCCGCTTTGCGTTTAAAGCTCCAACATACCTCATTGATATTTTGCACCTTTCGCCTTCAAAAAGGTTGCACCTAAAAGAGAAAATGAGAAAAGAGAGAAAAGGAACCACCTTTTGCTATCTTACCAATCAAAGAAAGAAAATATAATCAAGAAATTTTCTGTTTTTCTAAAGTTAATATAACCTACAAAGCAAATGTACCCAGCAACCGTTTCTCTTATAAAGTAAAATATGTTGAGAAAAGTTCAGTACACAAGCGGTATACAAAAGTAGGGAATCCAGACAAAAGTATGATTAGATAATAGTACCAATCATCTGCATATCCACCAAGCAATAAAGGAAATTTAAAAAAAAAAAAAAGTCATAAAAGAGTTACTAAATGCATACACTAAATTAACAACCAAGGAATCAGGAAAATGGTGCAATTAATGATTTTGAAGTTTCTCCTGACCTGGAAGTGCGGGCTGTTAAGGCAACGAGCAATCTGTCGAAAAAGAGGAACCATGCAGCGCTGAAATTCAGCAGCTTGCGTGGCTTCCAGCACTTCTTCGAGTTCCCCAAGAAAGAGAACTTCCTTTTGGCAATTAGTGACAGGCCAGTACTTCAACAAACCCCTTATAACTGTATCAGCCAACTTGTAATCCTTCTCCACGAACTGAACAATACAATACGACAGCTGCTGATGATACATTGCAATCGGTTTCGGCTTGTGAAGCGGTATGAGAGCTCGAACAAGGAAAAGCTTATGTTCCTCTTTCATAGGCAACGCGAAACCATTTATAATACTCCCTAAAATCTCCAAAAGCTCACCTATCCCACTGTGCCTCTCCGTCTCATATATAAACCTATAAAAGATATTATTAATCGCCTTCCTTATAAACGGCCTATGCACCATAAACTTCCCATATATCCGATGAAGTATCGTTTTCAAATACTCTCTCTCCCTCGGGTCCTCCGACTCAAACAAATCCAATAACTTCAACACGAACGAATGATCAATAAACCTCTTAGCCACCTTAGTATCAGTATCCGACGAAACTATATACCTCAATAACAACTCGTATACCAACTGTAAATGTGGCCACGATGGCTCGAGATACTGCTCTTCCTCTTCAGGTTCCACATTTTCCGACCCTGTATTCTCATGGGACGCAGGAGGCAAGCACCGGAATATATTAAGAGGTATCATTTTCTTCACCATTTCTTCTTGATTAGTTTCAGTGATTTTGATAGCACCAGACTGAACACAATCCACAAGTTCAACTAGGGTTTGTCGTTTGATCTCTTTTTCCCTAACGAATTTCATAGTATCGTGGAAATCAAATTGGTAGCAACAAACCTGAAGTTTCCTTAAGAACAAATTCTGCCGTTCAGCCATTGGCACGTCCTTCAACAACGGAAGGTTCTCGATTGTTCCCGGCGCTGGAACTGCCGCCGCCGCCGCCGACATCACCGTCTGCTGCGTCGAATTGTTCATCATTCCGGCGCCAGTTCCGGTTCCTCTAGAAGCGTGGTTCACCACTACATTGGATGTTGAAACTGACCCGGAGCTCCGATTACCCGACCCAAAATCTGACAGGTCCGATTTCGGCACCTTCTTGTGCCCTCGCTTTATAATCTTATTCAACATACTCCTTCCTTTTTCTCTCCTCCAATCAATATGGAAAAAAAAAAAAAATAACCCTAAATTTTTACGTTATTAGCATATCAAATATGAAAATAAAAAACATATTTTCCTTTTTTCTGAGATCAACTATAATTACGATCAAATGATTTTTTTTGCAATGTGCTAAATATTATTCTTTTTTTTAAATGCGGATCTACATAAAGAATTGTAGAGAGAGGAGTTATTGAATAGGTGGATAGGAGGGGCGATTTAAACGGCGGCTGAGGGAGGCAGTTGATCGGACGGAAATGGATATTCCGGCGACCAATCGGAGAGAATGGAGGGAGAGAGATGTAAATAGGGAGAATAAAGAGATTAGAGAAGGAGAGAGAGAGAGAGAGTGACGAAAGTGGAGATAATTTAAAATGGAGGGACTAAAATAATGATTGCAAAATGTGCTTTCTGTTGTATTTACCATGATTTTTTTTCTTTGGTTTTATTTCCTTTCTTTTTCATATATGTTTCCCATTAAAAGATATTTTATTTTATTTGGTTTCTTATCCGTGTCCGGTGTCCGTATTAGAATCCGATTATATTTGGATTCACGCCATGTATCTCATTCGGGGGAAAGCGCTCCTTATCAAGAAATTTTTCATACTCAGAGCTCAAACTTGAGACATCTGATCAAGGAGCGGCCCATCCGTTGCATCGCATCCTTTAATAATCCCATCAAAAGATTTAGTAATTAGACCATATTTTCTTAGCATTTTTTTCCTCATGAGCAGTTATGTGAGTTCAAAACCAAGTTCAAGAAGAATTGTTTTTCATTTTTTCTCTTAAACATTCAATTTTTTACATCAAATAATATAAAATTGATACAAAAAAATAAATTAGTTTCTTGTTTGGGATTTTATTATGTTATTATAATTAAGTAACGAAACTTAGATACTATACATTACGATGTGATCTGGAATTACGATTTGCTACAAGCTTTTAAGATGGATTATTAAACCAAATTAGTATACCATTAAGGTACAAACATTTAAATTGTCTTTTAAATATTTTTGAGAAGAATACACTTAAAATTTCTTTTTAAAAAGCTTAGTTAAACACTAATTAATGCTCAAAACGCTCTCTCACTAAAATTATTGCTCAAAAGCACTTTAAGAAATAAGCTGATTTTAGAAGTTTGGTCAAATATTAATTATTGCTCAAGACTACCTCTCACTAAAATTACTGCTCAAAAGTATTTTACGAAATAAGCTGCTTTTAGAAGTTTGGCAAAACATGCTTTTTTTTTATAAACTGAAAATTTATTTAATAGAAAATTACACACTATAACAGTTTGATCATGTGGATCATTACAAAAGTAGGATAACCTATGCATAGCATGCTGGTCACCAAGTTTTGCTAGGTGCCTACAATCATGGATAGAAACAGATTTAACATGGACATCTCCCACTTTGCCTGCCAGCATCCTGATCGTGACATAGGTTGAAGGATTAACTAGACGACAGAGTTTATTGATACTAAAAATCATGGATGCATGCTTTGCCAAAAGGTAAGCCACTTCATTGCCTTGACGGAAGTTATGCTAGATCACTACCATGTTCATTCTAGAGATTAACCATTTGTATGTATTGATGATAGAGTCATAAGTTATATAACCATTGTTGATAATTACCTGTGTGGCGTATGTTCCACCTCTAAAGGGTATAGCTTCATTTCATGAGCAAGATGTAGTCCTTAGTATAGGGCTTGTAGTTTGGTCTGAATGGGTGTTTTTGCATAAGATCTCATTTGGAATCCTAGGACCCAATCCCTACTGGAGTTCCTAAATACAGTTCTACTCCTCCGTGTGTATCTCGCTCTTTGACGGACCCGTCTATATTTAGTTTGTACCGACCTTTACGTGGTGGTGACCAACTAAATTTTATGGGCACCTGTCTATCTAGATTAATCTCACTGTCAGTTAATAGTTTGTATTGAGTGGCTTGATTTAGTATAAAAGTTAAGAAAATTTCTTTCGAAGTATTATTTATGTTATTGTTATTTCTATTTAGTCAAATATTCCGTATGACGAATGGGAATACATTAGACCAATAGATGTGGTTATTTGATATGTTTGGAGCTAGTTCCTCGAGGTAGTTTAGCCGGTTGTCATTATTTGGGCATTTAATCAATATACATAATTGTTGCCATGAATTTTTAGCCACGAAGCATCCCAAAATAATATATGGATAATATCCTCAGTCTCCTTACGATAAATTATACACAAATTATTAATGTTCATTCATATACGTGCTAGATGGTATCTGCATGGTAATCTATTATGGTGACAAAGCCAAATGAAGTATTTCATTTTGTTAAAGCAATTAAGTTTCCAGTCTAATTAAAATTATTTTGTGTAGAAGAGTTTTGTTGCTAATATCACATGCTAAGGCATCCTTCTTATCTCCTGGATCGAAAATAATGGATGTAATCATTTCTTGTATTTCAGTAGGGATGTTTAAGGATATTTTTCCCAGGTTCCACATGTTGTTAGATAGAATATTTCTAACTTTGAGTGTAGCCTCATGTTTGTTGAGGGGTTCTTTTACATAACTCCTGAGATTCTTACAGTTGGGTATTCACTTTGCTTCCCAAATATTTAGAGACAGATTTTGATTGATAGACCATACTACTCCTTGTTGCCATATTGACCATCCTGTGATAATGCTCTTTCAAATAAAAGAAGCGATGTATTTGGAATGATTACTATATTTGTTGGTGATAATGTTTGCTCAAAGGTTTAGTGGACTATTAGTTAATCTTCATTCTAGGCCAGCCAATAAGGCCAAATTTTTTATTTAGCTTTCTTTATTCCCAATCCACTATTCTCCTTTTTGTTTGACCACGTCCCAACTAAGAAAATATAATTTCTTTTAAGTTTCAGTAGTACCCCATAGGAAATTTCTTTTTATTTTATCAATTATTTTGAGTGTTTTGTAGGGTAGGAGAGTATATTGCATGTAATAGGTTGGGAGACTTGATAGGGTCGATGAAATGAGTATGGCTCTCCCAGCTAAGTTCATACAATTTGTTTATCAGCCTGAAAGTCTAGCACGCATGTTATCAATGATGTGTTGGTAGTCTTTATGTGTAGGATTCCCATTAATTATCAGAAAACCTAGGTATTCTATAAAGAAAGTATTACTTTTGATGCCTAGACCAGTGGAGATGTCTGCAATACAATTTTTTAGTACAATTTTTGGAGAAAGTAGTTCTAGATTTATTATAGTTTATATTTTATCCGAATATTTCACAGAAAAGTTCTAGACCCTTACGGATTGTGGAGCAAATTTTATTGTTTGCTTTACCCATTAGAACTAGGTCTTCTGTAAAGAATAAGTGTGACAAGGGAGGCCCTTTGGAACTTAGTTTAATGGTATCCCATTCCCTAACGTCAACTTGGTAGTTTATATACCTAGACAATGTTTTCATACATAGGATAAATAGATATTGTGACACTGAGTCGCCTTGTCTGCTACCTCTACTAGGGCAGAAGTAGTTTGTTTTGGATCCATTTACTAAGACTGCTATGGTACTTGTAGTAATACACGACATTATTAGCTTAGAAATCTTGGTAGGTAACTTAAAGTATAATAAAGTTTGATAAATAAAGGACCATTCCCATTTATCAAAGCTTTTTCTAAATCGATTTTGACAAACATGTTATCAGACTTGCCACTAATCTTTTTAAAATGGTTAATGATTTCCTGAACGATAATTGCATTATAACTCGCTCTTCTTTTTTTAATGAAACTTGATTGGAGTGGGCTAATTAGCTTGTCCAGGAAAGGTTTTAATCTATTGACAATTATTTTTATGATTATTTTGTAAATAGTGTTCGCCAGGCTTATTGGGCGGAAATTATTAAGATTATTTGCATTGGGAAATTTTGGGATTAGACACAAGTATGTGATATTTATTTCAGAAGGAATTGTGTTTTTAATGAATCCTTTTTGTGGCAGAATTCGAACAGATTTACCTACAATATTTCAATATTTTTTATTAAAAAAAAGGTGCAATCCATCTGGTCCTGGTGACGTCAATGGTTTGAAGGAGAATATGGTTGAATTAATTTCACTATCTAGTAGTGGATCTATAGCTGATAGGTCTATGTTGTCAAAGCTAGTGGTGCTCAATTAAATATTAGACCGATTTATTAAACTATGGTTAGTAGTGACCACAGTGTTGAAGTGGCCATGGGTATAAGATAAGAGGTCTTTTTAGTTGTCAATCCAATTGCCTTGTGCATTCTTAAAGAAGCTAATATGATTTTGTCTTTTTCTATTGGATGCTGCTAGTGTTTGCATCTCCGTTATTAAGTCAATTAATACGAGATCTAAGTTTCTAATAATGGTCTTCCAATTTCAAAGTTACTATTGTATTTGTTAGGGATTGTTCTAGATCTTGTAAGAAATGATTATGCCCATAATTAACAGAATTTTGGATACCAGATAGTCGTGCTAGGATCCCTTTTTAATTTTTAAAAATATTACCAAAAGTTGATTTCCCCCATAGTATGATATTTTTCGTGAAAGTGTTTGTAGCGTCTAGGAGGTCTTCATTATTCCAGTTGAGCACATTTGGGAATTCTAGATGAGTACATCATATATTTTCCAACCTAAATGGTTGTTTTGAATTGTTGTAAGAGTTATTTAGTTGGATTAATATAGCGTTATGGTCGGAGCATGTTTTAAAAGGGTGGGTGACTGTGGCACTTGGGAATGTTTTAAACCATTTCTCATTAGCAAAAACTCGATCAAGTCTTTCCATGATAAGGCCATTATTTTTTCTCCTATGGTTTGACCATGTAAATTTGCATTACTTGAAGCCTAGATCAATTAGATTACATTTATTAACGTAGTTCCAAACTTTAGATGATCTAGCTAATTTCATAGGTCTTCCTTCCATCTTTTCGTTACTGTTAAAGATATCATTAAAATCGTCACCTATCATCCAAGGTCCCTTATAGTTTTTAGAGTTGGAAACAAGGATTTTCCACATTGTGTCCCTATAATTAGTCTTGGTGCTAGCATATATTGAACTAATTAGCCATTGGATTTTATAAGGTCGTACCTGCAACATTGCATGAATTTCTTGGCCTCTCCTAGCGAAGTGTTGGACTATGATCAGGTTATGGTTATAGAAGATAGTCATACCACCTGTTTTCCCCTCTATTAATTATGAGAAATTAAAATCATTGAGAAATATTGAATGGTCAAGTCATCCTGGTTTCTAATAAAGCTACCATGTATGGCCTATGAGTAACAATGAGTTCCCTGAATTCCTATGAAAATTATCATTATTTGCCCCCTCACATTCCAGAAAATTATACTAGCGGGACTATTCATTCGTATTGATTGATGTTGGCTTCTAATTCCATAGAGTTGTGGTTCTTTCTCCTTGATGGCACTAGTATCATTGTTTGTTTCACCGCAGTTGGATCTTGTGGTGGTCGTATGTGCATTGAGCATTTGTACATCGTGCTGGGGCAGTTGAAGATGTACTTCTTGCTCCACATATCTGGGAAGAGAAGTATTTTTACTTCTTTTAGGCTTGAAAACTCCACACTCGATTTCATACCTTGTTGTGAGTGTTCTTCTTCTTCCCCTACTGAATTCTGATTTGGTTCTTGTACATTGTGTTGAGGATTGGGGTGCATGTTGATTGGATGTTTGTTCACAGATTGTGCTTCTTCCTGGTTTGCATGCATGTTTCAGGCCATGAATATTGGATCTAGGTTCGTGTTCTCTTCCGGTGGAAAGAAAGGGAGGTTTATCGGTAGGTTTAGTGGAAAGTGTGGGTTGGAGTTTGTGGGAGATTTCACTAATTTTTCATTGTTTGTATCAGTGTGTGGTTAATGTTGAGGGATAAGGGACTGAGTATGTTGTTGATCCACAATTGATTTGTGTAATAATTCATAGCTAAATGCATTCCATTTGAGATAAGTTGGGCTAGATAACGTGTGTTTTGTATTATTATCACCATTTTTTGCCAATTCATTTGAATGTTGAAGGTGATGGCATGGCCCAAAAGACCCACTTCTAGTCACGATGTTGGTTGGTAATTCTGTGGTGGAGTTGGAGAAGTGAAGAAGAGTGGTTGATTTGGTGGGTGAAGTGGGAGTGATGGTAGGTTCCTCCGTCGATGAAGAAAATGTACTAATCTGAATCTTCTTCTTGCAATGAACGGTAGCCTTGGCATTTTTGATAACGATAAAGTTTATATTTTAGTTTTGGATAGGAGGTAATGATGGAGATGTAGGGTTACTGTTTTCCTTAGTAGGATCAATTTGCATGGAAGATGAGTGAAGTAACATATGGAATTTAAGAAGATTGTTGGTAGATTTGTCTTTTGCCACATGTTGTATTGTTTTTTCCATTTGGAAATCGATTTGTGCGTGCAAAGCCAAGTATTTTTTGGACTCATTATGGTTAGGATTGTTACTAGTATTGTTGAGTAGTGTATTGGATGATTTTGTTGCTGAGTTAATTTTTTAGTATTAGAAGAGTTGGTAATAATATTTTGTTTTAATAATTTGTGTTCCAATGATTGAGTTCCAATTTCCAATGTTTCTCTAGTTGGCACCACTCTAAGTACATATCCTTTGGAATGTTCATCACCGTTTGCATGCATTGGTTGTCCTCTAAACCATCTATAATTAGAATAGTGGTTGTTTCATTACAAACTGTGGGTATATCTATAAGGTGGGGAAAATTATTGTGCATATCTAGGGTCTGTTTGGAAGAATTAACATGTTTGGAATGAGCATGTTTGATATTCTTGTCAGAGTCAGAAATATATTAGCAGGCTCCTTTTCAATGTATTTAAGTTTTTTGGTGTTAAGATATTTACCGTGTCAGCATCAAATATTTTTGCATTTATACATGTTATTGCTGAATTGATTGGTGATATTGATCGTGTACTGAGTACCTTCTTTTTGATAAAGGATACCCCTACACCTATGTTCGATGCACTGTAGGTTCGATCATCTTTTTGCGAGTTGAACCTGACAGCTTGCAACTTTGAGTATTAGCAATTGATGAGATTGTGACCTAATCTTTCACAGTTTTTGCACAAAAAAATTTATCCTTCATATAGTATTTCTTATTTATAGGATCCAATAGAAATGAATGGTTTGACAAGTAAATCCATCGGAACTTCAATACATAACCTTGCATATCGACCTCTTAGTGTTGATGGCGTGCAATCCGCAGTAGTTTGCCTATTTTATTCCCTATTTTTTTTTATAATATAACACCATCATAAAACTCTGTTGGGAGTTGAGGTAATCGTTTCATACCGCTGAATACAATTGTTTGGCTCCACTTTCCACAAATTGAGGCTCCCTTTTTTGGACTGATAGAAAGAATCATTAATGAACCATGGACCGTTATTCAAGGCTCGAATCATATTTTCTTCCTTATTAAATTTTACTATAAAATAATCTGCTCCAAGTTCCATGAGTGTGAAGTTTTCAGTAGGCTTCCATAGCTCTTGTATTTTTCATTTTAGATAGTAATCGAGGATACATTTACCTATGAGTTTAATGATGAGTGAATGTTTTCAAGGCTGATAGATGCGTTTTTTTCACTGATAGGTTGATTTGTAATTTTTCACTGATTACTTCCATATCTTGTGTACGTGGGTGAGCATGCTCTAATTCATCCATTGGGGGGAGGGGAGGGGAGGGGGTCGTATGGAATGGGTTGAGTGTGGGGTCACTCTTGCTGCATGGATATGTGAATTTCTTCTGAATTCACTAGTAGCATATCCTTGAAGGAAGGTGGATTTTGAGGAGATGGAGAGGTTGTATTAGGCTGTGAATAAGCCCCCACACTATCCTTATTATTATAGTTTTCATGATTATGAGTGATGTCTGGTGGTTTTGAAGGAATCTGAAAATTTTGATTGGTGGAGTGTGTGAGGTTAGTCATAATTTTTGGTAGCGGCAAAACATGCTATTAAGGGTGTGTTTGGTATAACGGAAAATATTTTCTGTGGAATATTTTCTTGAAAAATAAATAGTAGTCTTATTCATTTTCCGGTGTTTAGTATGCAAATTAAGGAAAATAACTTCTCGAGAGTATTCATAAATAATTTAGATACAATAAACATGAAGCCATAAACTTTCGAACCAACAACCTTACTAACCCATAAATTTGATAACTTCTGAATCGCTAAACTTTTGAACTCGCAAACTTCCAAATACATAAACCTCTTAATTCATAACTTTGGAACTCATAAAATCTTGAACCTGTAAACCGAAAAGATAAAAAACCAGCAATGAAAATATCTTTTAAAAAATGAAAAAACAGAAAACAGAAAACAAAAGACAATAAATAGAAAATACAAGAAAAAAAAATTTGCGGGAGCGGGGCGGGTGGGTGGTGCATAAAAATAAAAAGAATTAAAAATTGAAAAATACAAAAAAAAAGGTAAAAAAAAATTGTGGGGATTTGGTGGAGTTGACGCAAAAGAAAAAAAAACTGAAATCTAAAAATATTAAAGAAAACTTTTTGAGAGGGGGCGGGGTAGGCGAGAGAAGGGGGAGGGGGCTGGGGGTTAGATGTGAGAGTAGGTGGAGTTTTCGGAAAAATATTTTTCTAAGTTTTTCTAGGGAAGTCAGTTTCCTCCAATTTCAAAAAAAAAGTGATATATCTAGAAAAATATTTTCCAAACTATTTTGTATAATCAAACAGTAGAAAATAAAAAAATATTTTCCGTTGTACCAAATACACCCTAAGTGACTAAGGTTAATGTTTGGTGTATCTTTGTATTTCTTCTTTTCCTTCATCACAAGAATGAATTCCAATATTAACAAGAAATCAAGAATACTAGTAAAAGAAGAAGAGTATTTTGTGAGTTGTGACAAAAGCAACAAGAAATAGCTACTTTGTGGTTTAGATAGAACTACACCAAAATTTGTCTTAAAGCTGCCAGCCCAACAAATCCACGACAAAAAATATAGTGATATGATGTCAAGAAGGCAAACAAAATCATTTTTATCCTTTGCACTTTTATATATTTGGAAAAAAATTTAGAATGACAAATTTGAGAGGCAAAGTTTTGACGCATCTAAATTTTGGAAGTAATTTACATACGTAGAAATCACATAACAGTACATACATAATAAATGTCAAACAAACTTTATTTAACCCTCTAATAATAATTATAATAAGGTTCTTCTTTTTAGGAAAGGTGTATGTTACCAAAAAATTAACCATACGTGAGCTGTACACCAAAATATGTAACGTTCAGCTTTGATTTCTCTTTTTTTTAAGTGATAGTTTTCAGATAAGTTTTTCCATGCGTCTTGATTATTTTATCGTATACTTTCTATCTTGTATCAACTTAAATCCTGACTTATTAGCCCATATCATAGCCAAGATTAGTCATTAAATATTTGCATTATTTAATAGGTGAAAATTCAAATTTTCCAATGGTTATCAATTTGGGAAAGATTTTCGTTGTAAGCATGCTTATATAATTAAATATAATATATCCTCTATCAGTCGTGGTGGAATTAGGATAATCTTTGCTTCTTCTTCTTTTTTTCTGCATGTTCTTATCTCTTAAAAAGTAATTTTGTGGGTATAATTAAGGATTGCTACTTGTTGGAAAGGGGATCAACACTTTCAATATATTAATATGATGTTGATATATTCTTACTTTTCTAAACGCTCGTTCCTCTTTTTGTTTTCTTTGTTAATTTTCATAAACAAAACCCTCTTTTGCTATATTCTTATAGATTAATATATTTGTCTTCATCAATCCCCCTATCACTGTCAGTTCTTTTCATAACATAATCAGGCCAACGAAGGTCGCGGATATACTTTTGTATTTAATTAAAATCTGCTTTACATATAAGATGTTTCTATTAATATATTTTGGGGTGCCGGTGATCCCTGTCTTTACAACATAGGTCCGCCTCTCACTACGCTCAATGGGTGATTAGTAGTCAATGAATCAAGTGAGACAATCGAAAGTCGATGTTCAAATTCCAGCAAAGTGATTTTTATTTTTTATTTGCATAAGTTTTGGTGAATAAGTTTATTCAATTGCATGTACTAATGAAAAGTAACAAATACCTAGTGAAATAATTAAAGTGCGAAAGCTAACCCAAACACTACTTAATTAGAGGTGGTGTAATACATGAGCTGATTACAATTACAATAATAAGTGTTTACTTGTAACTTATAAGTTAGGTCCGATACTAATTTTCATGATGATTTTTGCTCTACTGAATTCCTTAATCTCCATATAGTTGTCTTACCTTTTTTTTCCTTTTTTTCTAGTTTCTCATTCGATGTTCCGTAACCGCCTTGATACCTCAATTAATGCAGATTTACACCGTATAAAAGCGTAAATCATATAAAAACCTATTAAAGGAAGACGCTCTTTATCAGAATTTTGTTCATTCTCCTAACTCGAACCTTAGATTTCTGATTAACTAGAAAGAGGACTTAAGTGTGCACAAGCTAGCCAAATAATATTAAAAAATTACTAAACAAACAAATAAATAAATAAATAGTCACAAAGTTTAAGTTTTCCTCGATATACATTGGGGGATTTGCAGATGTACAATTATATTTGTACCACTTTTTAATATGTGTACCCTATTTTTAAAAATTATTGATTTGATAGTCAGTTGACAAAAAATCCGTAATAATATGACAATTATACTCCTGACAAAAGATATAAAACCTGCATCACTTTAATCGCGTGATCTGCAACCTCATTCGTGAAAAAAGATCTCCTCCTCTCCTTTCAACAACTTTATCAAATAATCAGAAATTTGAATCAGATTCATCTTCAGAATCACACTTGCATGAAGTTATTTGACGGATATAGCATGAAGCTTTCACTTATAGATCTTCAAAAAGTTTTCAAAACTTCAAATTTAATGCGTGAAGGATATAGGAAAAAGTTGTTTCATGTTGAAGTCTGAAGTTTTAATCAAATACAAGCTAAAACTTCACGCGGATGTATCATGAAGTTGTTTCACATTGAAGCTAAAACTTCCTGCTAAATGTATGATGAAGTTGTTTCACGTTGAAGCTAAAATTCCATGCTAATATAGCATGAAGTTGTTTCACATTGAAGCTAAAACTTCATGCTAATACATGCTGAAGTTATTTATCTTGCAGTCTACAGTTGTCATGAATTTTATCTGAAACTTCAATATAAACATGCTGAAGTTTTTTAGTTCATCTGCTAAAATTTTAGACCAAACATGCTTAAATTTTTGTCCTGCGGTAAGTTTCTAATGAGTTTTTGCTAATGCATGTTGAAGTTATTTAATTTATTTGCTAAAAGTTCATACCAAAACATGCTGAAGGTTTGTGCTGCTGTCTACAGTTTTGTCATGAGTTTTATCTGAAACTTCAGTCCTGAAGTTTTTTAATTCATTTACTAAAACTTTAGACTAAATATGCTTAAGTTTTTGACCTGCAGTATGTAATTTTCCAATGAGTTTTTGCTAATGCATGCTGAAGTTATTTAATTCATTCGCTAAAATTTCATACCAAAACATGCTGAAATTTTGTGATGCAGTCTACAGTTTTGTCATGAGTTTTATCTGAAACTTCAGTCCTGAAGTTTTTTAATTCATTTACTAAAACTTTAAACTAAACATGCTTAAGTTTTTGGCTTGCATTATGTAATTTTCTAATAAGTTTTTGCTAATGCGTGCTGAAGTTATTTAATTCATTCGCTAAAATTTCATACCAAAACATGCTGAAGTTTTGTCCTGCAGTCTACAGTTTTGTCATGACTTTTATTCGAAACTTTAGTTTAAACAAGCTGAAGTTTTTAGTTCACTTGCTAAAACTTCAGACTAAAGATGCTTACATTTTTGTCTTGCAATACGTAATTTTCTAATGAATTTTTGCTAATGCATGCTGAAGTTATTTCGCTCGTTTGCTAAAATTTCATGTCAAAACATGCTGAAGTTAGCCCTTCAGTCTACAGTTTTGTCATTAGTCTTTTATTAAAGAAGGGCAAAATCATCTTTTAAATTTTAACAAAAAAAGAGGTACGGATGCAAACGGAAAAATAAAACGGCTACAAGTTAAAAAGGGCGACCAAATAGGGCGCCCCATACAATTTTTGGAAAAATGATACTGTAGCCGCTGTAAAAATAATAGCCGAAAAAATATATAAAATTTGTATATTTTTTGGTATACATATACATTCTGCATGTTATATACAAAAATTATACAAGTTTTATACACTTTTTCGGCTACCAGATATAAATAATTTTTGTCGCGGGTTAAAAGTGATAATACCCCTGCAATTTTTACTATACATTACTGGAGGCCCATTAAGCATTTCTGCAACCTAAAATAGGGAAAAATTGCGCGGGGCACCCTATTTGGTCGCCCCCATTTAACCTATACCCGCTTTTTTAAAAGCTTTTAACTTGTACCCACTTTTTAAATAACTTCAACTCCCCTTTCCCTCGTTGAGCTGAGGTTCACCAGTTAAGCTGAAGTTCGCCAGTTATAAAGACAAAACTTCAGCATACGGGGCTGAAGTTCCCCAGTTACAAAGACAACTTCAACTCTAGAGCTGAAGTTTCCAAGTTATAGCTAAAGTTTTGTCTTTGTAAACTGGGGAACTTCAGTCCCGTATGCTGAAGTTGTTGTCTTTATAACTTGGGAACTTCAGTCCCGTATGCTGAAGTTTCCCAGTGTAACTGAGGGAACTTCAGCCCGTATGCTAAGTTTTTGTCTTTATAACTGGGGAGCTTCAGCCCCGTATGCTGAAGTTCCCCATTTACAAAGACAAAAACTTCAGTTCTAGAGCTGAAGTTCCCCATTTTACTAGAGTTGAAGTTCGCAAGCTACTTCAGGCCCGTCTACTAGAATGCTGAAGTTTTGTGTGATTGCCTTTGCTACTTCAGCCCCGCATACTGAAATATGCGCAAAAGCGAATACGGATGCAATTTTTTTTACAAAGCGGGTATAAGTTAAAACGTGACACAAAAGGTGGGTACGAATGCAAAAGCCCTCTAAAATAAGTAGTAAAATCAAGGGCAAATTACAAAAATGGCTGGTCAGCTAAAACTAATTGCATTCGCTAATAAAAAATATACTCCATAAAATATGTATATTATATGTCTATAACACACACATATATAAAAAATATATATTTTATTGGCTATTATTTTTGAAAGCAAATAAAAATATGCATTTCTCTAAGATCAAGAACTTGTCAAACGCAAACCAGAACACCTAATGTACAACATTTCTTTATATATTCAAGGTAAAGGATATAGTTTTCTTGGGTAAAGTTGTATCTTTCTGCTTTCAAACAAATGTGGTAAAATTATCATTCAGAAGATTAGTCTTGCAATGTTTTCCTTTGCACATTAGAATAAACTCAAGTTAAAGATAGTTTTCCTCTCAACACACTACGTTATAAAATAATAGAGAGCTGCCAGAACATTTATCTAAGGGGGAAAATGGCAAGAAACAAAAAAAAAAAGTTATACATATGGAATATCATATCCAGATTTTTACACCACAAGCATCAATGACAAGCCGCATCATGTCACTACTGAGGAATTAAAATCAGCAAAAGATGGTTTCTACAGCTGTACCCATGTCGCAAGTCCGCGTGCACTGCATACTTTGATCAATGAGGTTTAAAAACCTGATATTATGGACATTGCAGCCTTCAAATGTTGTATTTTAGTGTAACCTCATTGATCTGAACAGGAGTTTTGGGTCGATAATGGTCATCTGTATCTACCTCTTCAATTTCCTAAGTGATCATTAAAAAACATGCACATTAAAGGAGCCCAAAAGAAAGATAGAAGAGAGAAATCACATTACAAAATTTGTAAATGCAATAAGCAACCAAACTCGAATTGCATATTTAGTTTTTCGTTCTTCGTTTTCTCGCCCATCCTGTGCTCCATAGTTCACTGCTTTTACATTGTACAAACGCCAACTTATATTAAGTGTTTTTAATAACACTGTTATACTTATGGATTAATTTCATTTGGTTATTCGTTTTCTTGCTCAAGCTGGACGATGATAAATAATCGTCCAGTTCATCAGGGGATGCATCTACCACATCCACACTGTTCTTTTTTCTTTTTTCCTGATGAAAAGGTAAGAAACCATATGCACACTGCTCCGGACTTGGATTACAGATAAATGCTAAATGATAACAAGGCAGTGAAACATCAAATGCAAACTTCATCGTACTCTATGCAACAACTGATAGGAAAAGGAAAAGTAACTCATACCTGCACAATATCTTCTCCCTTTATCACACGCCCAAATACATTGATCTTGTCATTCAGATCTGGGATTGGAGCAGTCGTTATAAACAGATCAAATCCTCCACCTTCATGTTTTGTTTTTGAAGTACCAAGCATAAAAGCTTCATGCTTCAGGCTGAATATAGAGAATCATAACTTAGTGATCAATCAAACAGTTAGATATCAAGACTTGTTTACAGATCAATAAACGAAAAACATCAAATAAGATGAGGCAAACCTCGTGTCTAGTCGACTGTAATGCTTTCCCCTCGAAGTCCAATCTTCTGTAGCATCAAGTTTATCAACTTTACTACCATGGATAACAAAGTGCTTTATTACACGATTAAATTGCATCCCTTTGAAGTGGCCTTTCTGACTGCAAAGGCATTTTGTAAAGTTTATCATTCTAGCTAAGAAATCCTTCAAACAATGCATGAAATCCTTCAAACAATGCATATGGCAAACAACTATGACACTAAACCAATCAACTCATTATATAAAGCAACATGTATCAGTGCCAACAAGTCTCAAGTGTCAACTGCACGGCCTATACCATGTGAAGCACTAGTGAATTAGCATGACATATCTTCACCCAGAACATTTTCCTAGATTCTGGTTCTACTCATCTACATGATGCTGTGTTTTAGCATTCACTGATTGATAATTGTGACACTGAAATTACCGTTCATAGCCTTAAAGGTTCTCTTTCGGATAACAAAGAAGATGAACAGCTTATGCCTTCTTAAGAGGAGGAAAAATCTTTGAGAAGCCCTCTTATGGAGATCAAAGATTGAAAACTTAAGGTTCGTATGAGGGGTGGGTAGTTAAGAAATAAGCTCTACATCATTTCATCAGTCTCAAACGTAAAACCAACATACACGCATGCTTCTAGACACACCCACTCCCAACCCCAGTAACTACCACAGCAGAGTGAAGAAATAACTTAAGGTAACGTGAATACAAATCAAACACATACTTTCAATGGAAATTACCCTAGACATAAGCAAAAGTAAACCAAGTACGCACCAGAAATCAACAAATTCGTCAACAATGTCAGGAGAACCATCCTTGTAAAGTTCCACGGTTATTGATCCTTTTGAGGTGGATATGAACTGTCAAAGATTAAAAGAGTTAACAAAGGGGAAAATAGAAAGCCACACAATCAAATTGGGTAGTGATTCTCCAATTGTACCCAAAATAAACAAAAGAACAGAACTTGTAAAAAGAAATGAAACAGAAGTAAACTGTTATTTGCCTCCATTTAAAGAAGTCCCAAAAAGGAAATTTTCCTCGTATTAAACGAACTAGTCAATATTTGAAGTTAATCATAAGCTTTGGGAACAGTACGTGCTAGAAGTAGGAACAAGGGAACTACAAAATGATATTGGAAGGGATACCTTGCCATACTTTTGTACACAAACTTCTGATATCCTATAAGAACCAGTATTGTAATACTTGTTTAACAAAACTGAGATTGAAATTACAAGTGGAGTCACTTTCCAGATAAAATGCAGCAGAAGTAAGTTTCTGTAAACTCACTGCATATTTAGGGGCATCAGATTCCTTATGCTCAATAAAAGAATTTTCACCCTGCATCATGCAAACAGAAATATGTATTAAGCACAGAAAAAGAACAGAACCACGAATTTCGCCGGCATCTGATTCCCAATTCTTGTTTGAACCCGGATAATATTGTAGCGAGAATTGTTACATCAATTCAGAAAGATGGAAGTCCAAAAAGTCTAAATAGGGGGTTACAAATTCCCCATCCCAATGAGGCGGAAAACGAAGTAACGAACCCCTCCTACAAGTCATGAATTACGAAATTATCATAACAACAAGGTCTACTCCACAAGAATTCCATGTTATAGAAACTTTTAAATGTGACAAATGCAATTTCTACAGTCACAAGTATCTCAACACAGACCATCAAAAGCTACAAGCAAATCAACCCCTAATGGACAAAACAATTTATCGTCAAGCAAGAACAGAAATTGGCAGTAATTCATACCTCAGAGGTTGACAAGTCATCATGTGTCTGAATCATTGACCTAGAAGAAAATTAACAAGTGTTAGGTCAGTTTGGATTAATACAGCCCGTCCCAACTTGCTTTTGGGATTGAGGTAGTAGCTGTCATTGTAAGGTACTTAAGAAATGATCTATAGGCTTGCAGTGTCTCATAAATTAGTTTTAAAAGTTACAGGTCTCACTTTGTTCATGACACAAGTGCAAAAGAGTTGAGTGATAAATGCATTCAGTCAGAAAATGTGCATATTTTGGAGATTTCCACATGCAGAGTTACTTTTGACTTAATAATGGGGCTTTTAAGATACTAATTTTTCCTGAATATTATACGAGAGCATGAACCATTAAGAACTACATTTGTGAAGAGACCAGACTAAGGCAAGGATCGCTAATACCACGATAAGGAGGGGTCAAAACGGAAGAATGCTTGGGGATTGCAGTGAGACGCTGAAAAAACGTCCACCTTTTCAAGAAAATAAATTATTAAAATTTTGCTCTTGCAGAGCAATATCCATAAAATATCAAATATCTCCTTGTGTAAAGTTCACATCCTTCTTTCCTAGCCACCAAGAAACCAAACCAATTCCTTGCTACCAGTACCCAAAAGCAAGTGCAACACCTTTACACATCCAACTGCCGATTTAGCATGGCATTAACGATAGTGTCCTAGAGTTCAGTTTTGTAACTTAAAGCGTTCTGGATTTCAGTCTTTATAAATTAAAACTCCAGGACAGTATCCTGGAGTTCGAAGGTTTCATGTCAGACTCAAATATTTTCTTCTTTTTACTTTTATGCAAAATTGTCTAGATTTGCCCTCCGTTAGTAGTTGGGGTCAAATCAACCCTTGTCGTTACAAAAGTGGGCTAGATTTGTCCTTGTTTACTAATGGTCAACTATTAAGACTAATCCCAGCAGTGCAAATTTAGACCAGTTGGGATGAATCAAGGTCTTATGAATTCCGGTGTTGAGCTAATTGACGGCAATGGTGGCCCGATTTTGAACTGTCAAAACACCCAGAAAACCAAACCCCTTCATTTCCTAAATTATTAACAAACTTTGACAGGCCAAACACTCTTAATCGACAAATCAATCAAATTGCTTCAGTCTCCAACTCTATTGGAGTTGCTATTCATCGCCAATTTCAAACCCCAACTAATTTTAATACCAAATTGACAAAAAGTACCCATGAACTTCCCCCACCTACAGTTAAATCAACCTTTACAACTTTGTTAAAGTCATCCTCTGTGAATTATCCCAGGCAAAAGATGGCTGATAGTTTAAGGAATTTTCAAAATCTACAGATGATGGAGCTTTTGAGTTTGTGTAGAGGGAATGAAAAAGGATGCATAGAATTTCGGCTTTGGTACTAGAGATGAAACCAAGGTGAAACTGTTAAGTGTGAACTTTTATGAATTAGAGGTGGTACTGACAATGGAACGAGTATGGCCATGAGGTGAGTGAGTGGAGATAAAAATGAAAATGATTGCTATTTTGTTATGAATGGAAGAAGGAGCTAACTATGCACTGATGGTGTATTAGTCTTAATAGTTGATTGTTAGTCAACAAGGGCAAATCTAGCCCATTGTTATAACGGCAAGGATAGATCTAACCCTAACTATTAACGGATGGAAAATCTGGACCATTTTGCATAGTTCAAGGACAAAATTGGACCTTCACCTTTGAGTTACTTATGCTTTTTTTTATAAAGCGGATGTTTCGAACATAAAAGGTACATGACACGGAATCACATGTTTACATATATAACCTTTCATGTTCAATCCACCCCCAAAAAAAAAAAATACACATGAAAAAGAAACAGCACCAATTAGCAATCAAATAACAACATTAAATATGTAACTCATAAATTTCATACATCACAACACCAATATCAGTAGATTCAAAAGATTCATATCATAATGAGTTTAAGTAGCATATTTAGTTCTCTCCATGACATGCTACTTATCACAATTCATTTTTCAACATTAGATATAATAAATTCCTTGTTAGAGAGCATATACTGATTTACGCATCATCATGAAAACCATTATCAAAGTGATCATTAACTGCAAACCATAATCAAAACTAAAACACTATCAGAAAACCTTGGTGTCAGAACAAAAAGTAGCCTCACAGCTCATCACCAGCACTAGTTCTATCATCGTATTCTTGTCACTACAGATTCTTACTAATATGGATGCCTCCATAATGCTTCAAGCTTCACATGAGCTGCCGTCATGTTTTTAGAAAATGAGGAAACTGCATGAGAGAAGGAAAAGAGATGGACAAACAGAGGCATCAAAGAAACGTTTTTTCTAGAGAGGTGGTTAGTAAGAATGGGGCTTAGGGAAGTTAGACCAGTTGCACAGCTTTTCTTCTTTCCACCCATTCTTGGATTTCAAGGAAAACAGCTAACCTTTGGATGATAAAGATCAACTCTGTCTAATTTACATAACAAGCCATTACTCAGTCTATTAAAAACTAGTCTTGTCTGTCCAGATATAGAGATGATCCATATTAATTCCATTATCTTGCATATGATCATATAAACAATAAATTCATTTCCATATATATATAAGAGGAAACGCATGTAAGCACTATCCAAAAAGAGTTTGATTTTGTTAAAATTTTACTTTATTATTATTTTTATTTTTATAACAGTCATATTCAAATCATTTGAGCGCACCTCAACTATTACACTGGATACTTGCATCCTCCCAATAGTACATATGCTTAGACAGATGGGAATTAACTTTTTTGTTTTTTTGCGTCAGTTGGAATTCAACCCTGGTATGTCATGATCTTCAGACCCTTTAATGCACAACTTATCCCACCATTCATAAATGTCAGTACATCCTCCAATCAGCTCACTAAAAGGACAAAATCTCCTGAGTCATTTAGGTGTAATGCATATTGGGGTTATTTGGACATCAGATTAGTTAAACGTTAACAAAAAGCGGACAAGACATTTATTTTTTCTCCCTAAATGTTCTGTAGTATTTCCTTATAGTTGTACCCTATGTTGCTCGGACTCTTCGAAAATATCTCCAGATACGTGCCGGATCCTCCAAAAGTAGTGTATTTTTGGAGGATCCGGCATGGGTGCGGCAACATATTGGAGAGTCCGAGCAACATAGGTTGCACCCACAGATGTGCATCTCTCTTTCAGCTTGTTTTCCACATGTAAAATCCAAACCAAACAACAAACTCGACATGTCAATAAAACTACTAAGAAATCACAAATTTAGACTTTACAAGCAGATAAAACAAGCTTTAAAACAGATACAACAATAATAGCAAGTACTCAAGAGAGGATTTCCACAAACCTCCGAGACCAGTGTCTATAAGTAGCAAACAGGAAAAACACCATGACGGCAACAATCACGCCATATAACATGATCGTAGGGATACTAACACGACTTGGCCCCTTCTTCTTTTTGCTTTGTAATAGAAGAGCTTGTGGTTTTATCTTCGCCATGAGGCTTACAACTTTCAGGTATTATCTCTGCATTTTCAAAAAGTAAATACAAAATTAAAATCCATTCAACCAAGCTAAACAAAACAAACCAATATAAACAATCTGAAACGACAACTAGAATTTCTTTCCCCATTTATTTCTTTATATTTTTGCTTCATCTTCACATATTTACTGAATCAGGCGCCCTTCAGATGCAGCAAAATCCGATTTTTATATTTTAAATGGACTTAATAATTACAGAAAATTAAAAACCCCAAAATATTTGAACTTTACCTTATTGAAGTTTCAAGCTAAATTCATCAAAACATACATACAACTCTAACACAAATACACACACACACACACAAAAAAAAAGAAAAGGGAAGCTATTTTTATAGACATGGGTTTTACTTAAAACACCATATGAACCGATCTGAATCCATTTCCTTCCAAATTAATACATGAGAAATTGAGAATTCCAGATTCTGGACTTCAATTTCTAAATTTAGGAAAATCAAGAGCTAACATTTTGTACCTAATTATGCAAAAAAATAAACCCTAACTTAGTATAAAGATTGGATTTTGAACAGAAAAATCAAATAGAAATACGAAAAAAGAACAAGATTTAGAGTGTGACCTTCGCTGGTAGAATTTGATTACTTTTCGTTGTTTCTTCACTGTCTCTTCGTTGTATTCCGTGTGGCGTCAGAAGACAGTTAAATGAATCTTTGTTTAATTTTCAAAGCTTACCTTTAATATATAATAATAATAATAAATGAGAATTAACTCAAATAGCTGTCACATAACTGCAGTTATATATATATGCCGACTAGAAAAAGTAAGTGAATTTGGGTGACTGTTTGTGTTAAAATCTATTAATAAATTATGCTTTTCTATTTCACTCCAAAATTAAATTAATTATTCATTGTTATTTTGTACTCACGAGATATTTGATTGAGGCAAATTTTTAGATATTAATTTGATTTCCTTATTATATATTTATTTAGTAGAAAGTATATTAAGATAATAAAATAGTGTCATAGTAGAAATCATCCTAATAAGTTTAAACTAGTCCAAACCCACACAGTGTAAGTGAAATTATTTTATTACATAGCGTAGGAATGATTTAAATTCGGAAATAAATAGTTGTTTGAATTTTATTACAAAACACGTGAATTTTTTTTTAACTGAATCAAATAGTTAGCAGTAATTCTACTAATCAGATATGACAAATATCATTGTTGCAAATTTCATATATTATGTTGAAACGCAAAACATTTGATCCATTATATATGCAAGGACATTTAAAATTAATGATTTAATATCTACGAGAATTTTAAAATTATCAAAAAAAAAAATCCACATAACAATAAATAACATTCAAATACAGCATGAAGTTTGTGGAGGATTATCAGATGCATCTTCATTTAAATATTCTGGACTTAAAACAATACTTTTTGCTGACAAACACATGTGACATTATGCAATTTAGTAGGTGTTTGGACATAAAAATTATAAGTTTAGAGAAAAAGTAGTACTTGGAGTTAGGTTGAAAAATAGTATTTGAAATTTAAAATTATATTTGGACATATATTTCACTTAAAAAAATATAATAGCAGTTTTGTGAGCGAAGAAAAAAGTTTTTCTATAAATTTTTAAAAGAGATTTTTTCATTTGTATACACTATTATAAATTTTATTACCCTTAATGTTCATGTTTAGTTAATTATCCAGCATAAACAAATTTTATTTACAAAATATGTACAATTCACCATGAAAGACTCTCAATCAATTATTTGTGCCATCAATCAAGAAATTTAATTACACTATTTTCCTTCTTTCTCTCATTTCTCCCCTCTTCTCTCCAAGTTGAACTCATATTTAGAGATTTAGTGAATCTAATCCCTCATATCTCAATTGATGTGTGTATCTTGAGTTGAAAATTCAAATTTAATTGTGCCAAATCTGCAACTTCAACCTCAATTGTTATTGCACTGCTTTCCACTTCAGCCAGTTATAATTTGTGGATGAGTTTTTTCAAGTTTTGAAAATTAATGTCATGAAATCGGATGAAAATTGTTATGGAGGCGAAGACGCATTATCTGATTTTAAAGATGTCGAGACGTTGCTCGATTATCTGAAGTTGCACGGTGTTGACAAGTTACACATTCAATACGTCAAGGAATATGCTCTTTCTGATTTCATTATTAGAATCACTGCTAAAGATATTGTCTTTAATCAGATTATGAACTTCTTCAGAAACCAACACTAAGTTAATCATTCCTTTTATCAAACGGCGTTCGATTATCAGAATGAGAATCTCCTCCCATCTGCACCTTTTGGGGGGGAAAAAAGAAGAAAAGATCCTTAGGCAAGAGAATTAAAAAAAGAGAAAATAAATAAAATGAAAAGAAAGGGAATGATGGGGCTTTTGTATGTACAAAGTTAGTTTGCATGCTCAAGTGTTAAATGAAAAGATTTTTACAACTTAAATATAATTTTTATACAATATGTGTTTTGTATATTCTGTATCTGATTTATCTATAGTAAAAATAAATTTTATACAACTAATTATATATTATTCAATTTATCTACAACTTATCTACAAATTTCATAAATTATTTCTAACCAGTTATATACAACTACAATATCATACCACTTAACTACAATTTATCTACAACTTTCACACATTATTTCTACCAAGTTAAATACAACTACAATAACATACAACTTAAATACAATATTTATACAATATGTCTTTTGTATATTTTGTATCTGATTTATACATAGTAAAAACAAATAGCATACAATTAATTATATATTATACAATTTATCTACAATTTTCATACATTATTTTTACTCAGTTATATACAACTACAATATCACACAACTTAAATATAATTTTTATACAATATTCTTCAACTTTCATACAATATATATATATATATATATATATATATATCAACAGATTACAAGTTTTCTACAATTTCGTAAATATAATGCATATCACGTCTTCTTCTCCTTCTTCTTCTTCTTCAAGTTTCAATCTGAAATTCAGCCAAAATCAAGTCTAATATTCACCAAAACACCCTCAAAATTGAGATATAAACTTCAAACCATATTCCCAATTATTTGCAACAATACTCAATCCAAACAAATAATGATTTTGAAAACCCAAATTCGAATTCAAAGCTTTTTAATGGCTGTCAATGGTGGATTGCTGCTCTCTTTTTCTTTGCTTTGCATTACTGAAATTAGGGATTGAGAGATAGAGAGAGACATAGAGAGAATTTCAATTCTTTGCAACAACACCAATTCAAACAAATAATGTTTTTTGAAAATCCAAATTCAAATTCAAAGCTTCAAAGTTTTTTAAGGGTTGTCAATGATGGAATTGTTGCTCTCTTGTGCAAGATACGTGGGGGAAGGGGGGGGGTGATGTGGAGAGAGAAACGTGGGGGGAGTGGAAGATACGTTAAAGTGATTTTAGGACACTAATTATTATCATTAATTCCCTTAAAATGTACATAAATGGTAATTCGATATATAAAATGTAATTTATAGTAAAACTTGAGTAGGAAGGGTAATATAGTTTCATATAGTGTATAGGAATGTAAAAATTCCTATTTTAAAAATTGGTCAAAATCGTTTTTTGGTTTTTGAAAAATTCATTTTCGAAATTTTTTTAAAAACTTGCAAATTTTCATGGACAAACACATTTTTTTTTTTAAAAATATAGAAAATTTATGGACAAACGAGGCCTTAGAATTGGGAGAAAAGGGACTCGATACTGCCTTCTCCTTTGTGGATAAATGGGGCCCGAAAATATACAAAAATTATATATTTTTTGACTATTATTTTGAGAGTGGCTATATAGTGTTATTCTTTCATTAATTTTCCATTATATATCTCAATGTGGAGAGTTAGAGCCTATTTGGCCAAGCTTTTTCAAATCCAAATGCACTTTTTTAAAAAAAAAATGCTTTTTCAAATTTGAAGTGTTTGGCTAAGATTTTAGAAAAAAAATGCTTTTGAATAGAAGGAAGTAGTTTTGGAGAAGAAAAAAGTAACTTCTCTCGAAACACATTTTTTTGAAAAGCACTTTTGAAACAATTACATTCAGAAACAATTTTTAAAAGCTTGGTCAAATACTAATTGCTACTCATAAGTGCTTTTTAAATTAATTCGCCGAATATAAATTAATTCTTACCAAAAATACTCTTAAGAAAAAAATACTTTTTAAAATAAGTAGATCTTTACCGCTTGGCCAAATATGCTATTAATATGCAAATAATTACTCCACTCAGTCACTTGGATCTTTGGCCCAACAAGAAAAAGGGAACCTCTGGTGTTTCGTGAGTCCAACTTCTCCAGCTGAATATTCGATTCACAATTGGAAATGAAAAGATATCCTAATTACATAATTAGCCTAAATAGTAGTCTACTCAATTACTTAAATTAAAAATAATCGATAAATATATAATATATCTTTAATTTATATATAATATGTAGATAATCATATAGCATCAGTTTATAATCTATGTATACCAGCTAGTAAAAATAAATTGTAAACTGGCCGACTATTTGTGTAAATCCTTTTTATTATGAAGCTGGTGAGAAAAATTAATTTTATTTATTTTCTTATTAATGTACACTATGGTAGTGCTTGGGTGGGGTCAAAATCTCTGTTATACAGAAAGCGTCGTATAGCTTTTTTACTTCATTAATTTCGAACATTTTTTATAAATGCTGTTTATTATAGAAAATTGTTAAATATTTTTATTCTGCTATGAAATTTCCAGTGCCACCACAAAATTCGCATTCACACATCCAAACATTCTTATTGGGTATGGCTTCCAAATACGAAATATCTTGTTTTTCGTTGCTGTGAATAATTAATTTTTGACCACATCAAAAATTTTAGTGTAAATACTTCTTTAGAGTTTAATTTTCACATCTTAAACTTTGTGTCACACCCCTTTTCTACCCCCAAAAGATATGTGTTATGAATTGTGGGTGAAAGAGTTTTTCCAATTAAAGTGACAAATTTGAAGAGGGATTATTTTATTTACAGAGTCGCCACTTATAATTGATTTTTCGGTGTTCCAAGTCACCATTTATTTGAATCCCTAGTCAAAAGAAGGTTTGACTCTATTTTTTCATTGGTCCGTGAAAACAAAATTCGGGTAAGGAATTCTATTGACTGGGAAAGGTGTAAAGCATTCCCCGAGTCTCGTGGTTCTAGCACGGTCGCTTCATTGACTTAAACTTGGCTTAAATTAGTTCTGAATAAATTGTGTTTTATTAATTTATATGTTTTACTCGTCCGCTTTTACTTCTTGACTATTAGATTTGTCAGGGAAAATGATTTTTGATAAATTACGATATTATGACCACGCTACGCAAGCGAATGCGTGATCGAGATAAAATTGATTAATTTTATCATAGCAGCGCTACGCAAGCGAATCCGCAGTTATGACAAATATTATTAGTATATTATTACTTTTAAAAAAAAGGTTACTACATTTAAAGAAAATTAATTAAAAGTTAACTGTCGCGTTACGCAAGCGAATTCGCGATTTTAGTAAACTATTAATTAAATTAAAACATTAAAAAAAAAATTTAAGAGTATGAAATGACATTGTTGAATTAATTTATTTAATGTTAAACATAGCGATTCCGTGAAGTTACAACGCGCCTACTAATTTGCCTAGCGTTTAAATTAATTAAGTCACTTAAGTTATTGAATTATTTTGATTATGGAGCCAAATCGGGTTGTGATTAGAGTTGATTTGAGAAATCAACAATTAAAGTCTTGGGCCATCTCTTGCTCATGGATAGATAAGGCCAACTCCTAAGAGTTTAATGTAGTTGGACTCTTTATTTTGGTTTATCATGAAGTGGGCCCGAAAATATCTACAAAAGAAATGGGCCAACTTATTTTTCATAATTTATTTTTTAGAAGAAAGGAAATGGGCTAGCTGAAGCTACTTAAAGAGATGGGCCTGCCAGCATGGCATCGCAAAATGGCGCTGCCGAATTTGATCTTACTTGACCCAAATAATCCATAATTTCCAACAACTAATACAACCCAACAAGACTAGTTATGCATAAGTCTATGTGGCCTACTTACTCAAATCCAAACTCTTTTATTAATTAAAAAAAAAGAACAATCCATTTTCTTTCTGTTAAATACTAGTATTATATCATGTCATGCTAACTTAAACAAGAACTAAAAATGACCAAACCCAACATCTCACAATGTCAATTAACCACTGTTTTATTGTTTATAATTTAACTTTACAAAAAGGAAACTCATGGACTCATTGAAAGAACAACTAACAGTGGGTAAACACAGACAAAATAGTGAATTCATCCTTTTCTAAACCCACTTAGACATAATGCAATCTACCAAATAATTTTTATGCTTAGTATTTTTGTAACTCAAAGAGGTAGGATCGTATATTCAAACTTTAAAATAAAAGTAGTAGCGCACGAGTTGAATTTTAAACATACCAAGTCATACTTTCTCATGCATATTAAACTGAATAAACATCAATAACGGAACGAAGCTTCAACACAACGTGTTCTCGTTCAATTATATCACAGGCTGCAATGCATAGCTCAAAATAAATACCTAGTTGCCGAATTTCGAAGAATGAAACAACAAGAAAACCTTTGATACCAAAGCTACTTGAACCGGCAAACATAACCAGCAATAACGACAGTGAAACAATAGCAAATCAGCAGTAGAACAGCGAGGAAACAACAGTTGAACAACCCAAAAATCTTAGAATAGAAGCCCAGGACAAGCTCTAAAAGACTTATCTTTTTGAAAGAGTTTTCACCTTTACAAAGCTCACAATTTCAGTTTACTACTAGATATTTTAGCTGCTGATTTCTTTCAAAGTTTGTGTTTTTTTTAGTGTGTAAAATAGTTTAGCAATTTGTGTAGTGGGTTCTGTGTTCAAACCATTTTTCAGATGTCCTTAAGTGTGAAAGAATGAGCTCCTTAAGTAGGAAAAATAAGTCCTTTTGGACAGATTTTAGTTCACCAAAAATTTATCCCAAAGGACTAACTTTGTGTTCCAAAACGGTCCATTTTTCACCAAATTCTGACACAAAACAGAGCAGCATGTTTAAACAGTAAAATACCCAACAACCATGTACTTTAAACTCAAGTATTCAACTATTATCTACACATGGCTGAAATTCATTTTATATACTCAAACTTAAACCAACTAGAATTAGCAAAACAGAAACAGACTTATATGTAATCGACTTAAATACTCAAACAAACTAAACTAACGACAATCGACTTATGAGAACTAAACGGTAGAAAATTGGAATCATCTGAAAAACAACATTGATAAGCTATTGAACAACGATTTAATAGAAAACTAAACAATCAACTAGGTACATGATTCGAAAATATTAAGCGACTAATATTGACGATCGAAGCTAACGCGAACTAACAATCACGGATTAATAAACAAATGAAAAACAGAAAATTAAACTAAAACCTAAACTTAATAAAATAATTAAAAAAAACAGAAATTATGAAAACTAAAGGGGAAAAGATTGGGGTGCGAGCTTATACCAAATTCCAGGGCGTTCGACGTTGAATCGACAACGAGACGATGCCGAGGATGCCAAGTGGTGGTTGTCCGACCCCAAGGCGCATGTTTCTTTTTGGGAAGACGCTAAACCAATAGATTCCGGCGCCTTGCCAAAAGGAAACAAGTGCCTATGGTCGAAAAAGAAAAAGAAACCAAACGGATGGAGAAGCAGTGGAGGTGGCTGGAGGGGGCTGGCCGCCGGCAGTGGGGTAAGGTGAGGGGTTGAGGTGAAATTGACATCAATGGGTAGGTCTTAAAGACCTCTATCCGTTGATGTATGTGTTGTGGGGTAAATGTGGTTCAACGTTGACAAATTTCAAAAAGAAGAGAAGGCTAGGGTTTCAGATTTAGGTAGATCTATGGGGATTGAGAGGGGCTATGGGGATTTGGGGTTCGGATTCATGGAGAGGGGGTTGAGACGAGTGGGGGGTGAAGTTTTGGTGGTGTTTGGAGCAGTAGTGCGCGGTGGTGCCGCCATGGAGAGGCGGCGGCGGCGGCGTGGAAGAAGAAGAGAGGAAAGGGGGGTCTAGGGCTTGGGGCTTGTATGGAAATGAGGCCCCAAAAATCAGATTTTTAACTTTTATACCTCACATGACACCAATTCTAGACCATTGGATCAAAGAAAATAGGTGGCCAGGATTTGATCTTGATCATTTAACCAAAACGATGTAGTTTTGTGCTCAAACTACGTCGTTTTTGCCCCTCCCCTGGCAGCCCTTTTATGGATTAGCCATTTCACTTTTGGCCACTTAAATCATTTCAATTTTAACCATTTTCCTTGAATCCTATCTTATTAAACTAAAATCTAATTAACATAAATACCAACTAGTAAAATAAACCTAATAAAATAAATTAGCTAACAATTGAATTAATTACATGAGAAATCAATTAACTTATCAAATAATTAGTCAATTAAAAGTGCACACACAAAGAGAAAAGTATAGAAAATTATTTTTGGTATTTTTTATGACAAGAAATTCAATTAAAAATGCACAAAAATAACGATTGAAGAAAAATTGACACTAACAACTTCAGGAGCATTTAAATGGTGCAAAAATTAGGTATTCACAGCTGCCCCTCTTTGCTCGAGAACATGAAGAGTTTTCGTGCAAAGAAAAGTGAATCCATGACTAATTTTTCTCACACATCACTACCATGAAGCATTTTGAAAAAGGTGACCGAACCTTGCTTCCGAGGTTGCCTACATATCCTTGGCTATAAAGGAATCAGGTCAGTGTAGTTCTGGGAAAAGTTTGGTAGCTGGGACTACCGGACACTGGAGTTAAGGCTGTTGTTGTTGATGTTGTTGTTGTTATTGTTACTGTTACTTGCTGCGTACATCAAAAAAAAGAAGAGAACTACATATTGCTACAAGCTAAGAGTTACAAAATTCCTATCTATGTGTCTCCTGGAGTCAAATCTTGATTCTTGACCTGCTCGCTTGTGTTGACCTTAGATTGGATCTTGATGCCCTTTGTAGAAAAGATTATTGCTCAATATCAATTGCTTGCTTTCTGGATCAGAATTTGAGAAGATGAATCTTGAGAAGCTGGGTTGCTGACACATTGTCAATGCTAACACCAAACCTCTTGTGGTCGAAAGACTTCCTTCTTCCGATGAGACACTGAAATCGCAAGCTTTTAACCGTCACATGTGCTCTACAGCGGGGCCTGAAAAGCCATTAAAGACGAACAAAACGAACAAAATTTTTCTGCCCCAGTTTGAACTAGGAATATTTTGTGAGTTATCAGAGAAAGTTATAAATTGTCTAATTTATAGAAAAGCACAGAGAAACAATAGAATAAACTAGCTAAAAGAGATAAATTTTGTAACGAGGGATTGTGTACCCTACGTTACCAAGAGGATTGGCAACCAGGGGTTGGCACCCTGTATTACTGAAAGGAAATGTAACCAGGGGTTGGAACCTTGTACTAATGGAAAGAAAACGTAACCAGGGGTTGGCACCCTGTATTACTGGAGATGGATGTAACCAGGGGTTGGTACCCTGTATCACTGGAAGAAATGTAATCAGGGGTTGGCACCCTGTATTACTGGAAGAAATGTAACCAGGGGTTGGCACCCTGTATTACTGGAAGAGAATGTAACCAGGGGTTGGTACCCTGTATTACTGGGAAGAAAGTGTAATCAGGGGTTGGTACCCTGTATTAATGAAAGAAAATGTAACCAGGGGTTGGTACCCTGTACTACTGAAAGGAAATGTAACCAGGGGTTGGCGCCTTGTACTACTAAAAAGATATGTAACCATGGGTTGGCACCCTGTATTACTAGGAGGAAAATGTAACCAGGGGTTGGTACCTTGTGTTACTGATAAAGCGTTGAATTCCTGTAGGCGAAACGATTCTACCTGGTTTAAGCTATGTAAAA
>MDKJ01353308.1:0-56176 GCA_005239525.1 Nicotiana knightiana | reverse complement strand
TATGGTATTTTTTTCATTTTTTATAGAAATTTAAATTCAAAAATAATATCCAATAACTAATTATTAATTAAATAACTAATTAGTAACTAATTATGCCATGTGGCTTTTTTTTAGGCTGCCACTTGGCTTAAGGAGAGAGTTTTATTCTTTCCTTTTAATAATAACCAATATATATATATATATATATATATTAAAAAACCATATATAGATTTTTCTTTTTTTAAAACGACACCAGTTTCCAAGGCCATTAGGCAACAACTGGCTGTTGTCTTATCCCTATACACAGGGCGAAATTCAAAAATAGTTTTAAAGGTAATTAAAATTTAGTTACTTTTCAGGAAAAATAAATCTGAACGAAAATACTATTCAAAATTCAGAAAATATTCTAGCATAATATACTGGAGTTCGAATTTTTTACATGTGAACTTCCTGTATATTACGATAGAGTTCCAGTATAAATTCCTCATAATATACTGGTTCAACATAATATGCTAGACGTTCATACACATGTGCTCCAATTTCCAGTATATTATGCTAGAACTTTTCGTGTGCTGGAGTTCCAGTACAATATGCTGGAAGTTCATACACAGTATGTACCAATCTCCAGTATATTATGCTGAAACTTTGTGTTACCGCAAAATAGTGGTTATTTTTCAATGACGTTGCCTATTTTGACCTTTACACATTATCCAGAAAAAACATAAAGGTTTAGAAGGCCACAGCTTTGGTTAATCCTATCTCACTCTATCACTTCAACTGCAATGGCGTCGTCGTCACTTGGGGCAGTTCAATCCATGGCGGCTCTCTCTCCTAATTTATCTATCTCTCGTTCTGCGTCCATCTCCGCCGTCTCAGTTTCAGCAACATCTTCAGTATCAGTATCTTCGAATATCACCTTTGCAAAACTTCCATTGAGTATGGATTTTTAGCCGCTCCAAAAAATAATAGCCAACAAAATGTATATTTAAAGAGAAATTATTCTCATATCTTATACACTTTTTGGCTAGCGAATGTAATTAGTTTCGGCTGATTGACTAGTTTTGTATTTTGCCCTATTTTTAACCTTACAATTATGAAACCATCCGAATAATGAATTTTTTGTTGTTACTACTATGCAATTTAATTCAGGATAATGATATTCTTATGCATTTGATTTCAGTTTACTGTGGCAGAGGCGACAAGAAAACTGCAAAAGGGAAGCGCTTCAATCACTCCTTTGGCAATGTGGGTTTTGCTTCACTCTTAAAGTTCTTAAAATATTAAGAGCCCGTTTGGATATAAAATAATTTCACTTTTTTCCGAAAAATTTCACCTTTTTCCGAAATTAGTGTTTGGCCATTTTCAAGTTTCTGCTTGAAGAAGAATTTTGGAATTTTTTGAAAATTTGAAAAACTCCAAAAAGCCGTTTTTACAAAATTTTCACTCAAATTACTCACAAAACTTCAAAAACAATCCAAAATTATGTTCATGTCCAAACACAACTCTAGTTTTCAAATATCATTTTCACTTGAATTTTTTTTTTACTTTTTTCCGGAATTTTACAATTCTTATGTCCAAAAGCCCACTAATTACTTTGTTTTTTACAATACCCTTTTGTTAGTTTAGTTGAAAACTTATGTGTTTGTGTAAGGATGTATGTACCCATTAATTTAATTAAACAATCATTTACTAGTATTGCAATGAAAGGAACATTAATACAAAGGCGGGCTTAGGATTTGAAGTTCGCTGATGCACTTTTGACGTTCAACCAAAGTCTATTTTGTATATATGGTGCCACTATTAATATACCACTTAAAAACATATACATGTATACATAAAATTTTTGCAGAACTTGTCAAGTGCCGGTGACCCCTTTCTTTACAACATAGGTTCGCATCTGCCTTAATAGAGAAAGAGATAAAAGGGGTTTATATGGATGAGCTAACTAGTTTGAGAATGAGGCATAATTGATTGGATAAAGTTTTTAAACTTGGCCATTGTAATATTTTGATGTCTATTTTAAAATGATATTAACTCTTTGTGCATCTATGAATTCGTTTAGGCAAGGCCAAGGAATAAGAAGAAGGGAAGAGGACCACCTAGGGTTGCAGCACCACCAGCAGCTCCAAAAAGAGATCCATTTGATGATGGACAAGTCGTTAAAATTGAGATTGTTGAGTCCTAGTTTACTGAGTTAGCAAGTTTGCCTGCAATTTCTACATATATGTATGTAGCTCAAATCTCTGCAATTTGTTAATTTTTGTGAGTTAGCAAAATTTAAGGTCGACTAGTTTACTTGTTGAACTGATATTTCTAGTTTGCTTGAATGTTCCATGTTAAATGTTGTCGCTTTTTGAGAGAAAAGAGAACAAAAGAAAAGAAGAGCTCCGGTTCTATAACCCAAGAGTTCGAGTTTGGTGAAGAAAGCGATTGCAAAGGCACTGAGCTAAAACTAGGTTACTTGTAATCTCACAAGTGAGGTCTGGGAGGGTAGTGTGTACGCAGACCTTGCCCTAAAACCCTCGGCTCAATGAAAATTATTACTCAAATGAAGGCAGTGAACTAAAACAGGCAACACGCAACAGTTTGATGCTAAATATGGTTATAATGAACATGAAAGGAGCATTCTCTGATGATCTTTTGTTTCTTTTGGCAAGAAGTCCTTCATAGGAAATCATTTGTTTTGCAAGAAAGTCCGTCTTCGCTATTGTCCGGTCTTCAAAGGACAGTGGAATTAGACTTTATCCGATGTAAGAGCTTACTTCTTTCGCCCTTTAATCTTCTTTTAAAAGGAGGAATGCCCCAAGCACGACGTCGTGCTATGGAATCCTCTCTCCATACCGTATACTCAATACAAGCTCATGGTGCAGTTACAGTTGTTGGATAATGCAGTTCCCACATATTTTGTTGGATAAATTTCTCTCTTATTTTTACTGAGCTGTTGATAGTAGGTTTATATGACTAATCATTATTTTCTTTCATTGTTTATCACTTTACTATCTTGTTATTTGTATTCTGCTTTTATATGGCTTTTTGGTATTGTCCCTTCGTGTCTACATTTTCATTAATGTGATGCTTATGCTTTCCTGAGCGGAGGGTCTATTGGAAACAACCTCTCTATCCTCACAAGGTAGGGGTCAGGTCTGTGTACACACTACCTTCCCCAGACCCTACAGTATGGGATAACATTAGATATGTTGACTGAAGTTTCTTTACTTCACAATAGGTAGATCGACTATTTAGGTTCATTTTCCAGGGGGTTAGCAAATCTCGCTCTGTTGCCAATCTAAGTAAAAACAATGGCCAGAAAAGGAGAAGGTTGGGTGACTGATAAAGGCAACCAGTAAATGAACATAGCTTTCTAACTGCCACAGCGTGCAGGACACCAAAGAAAAGTAGTAAAAGTAAACTGAGGGTGCTGATTGCTGGCAAAGGACAGACCGATGCACTAAGCTCCCGCTACGAAGGATCCGGGGAAGAACTGGACCACAAGGACAACCTCTTGTTGATTTCTGCAAGAGGTTGTTTTCATGGCTCGAACTCGTGACCTCCTGGTCATATGGCAACAACTTTACTGGTTACCGGTCACTTATCCTGATTGCTTGATAATTAAAACTGAAAAAATATGTAAAAAGACAATCAAACACCCATTGTCCATCAGAGCAACGTCAATACAAGAACGGTCATAAAAAATATATATACACAAACACACAACAGAAATATCTCATCGTCCAAACACTTTATCAATCAGTTTGGGTATAGAGAAAAACTGACTTTTTGGTTTCGTTTTCCAGGAAAAAGTGGAAACCAAAACAAAATTTCAAAGGACAAACCAAAACAAAACAATCTGATCTAGACTTATCCTTAAAAAAAGGGTTTCACGGCCCATCTAGACTTGTTCTCTTACAAAGTTTAGGTAAGTTAAATGTAGAATATTCAGAAGGCAAACCCGCTTCTTACCCAGAGAGGATGAGCATTAAAATGTAAGTTACAAGAAACCGACCGCTCCTCCCTATTTATGTTTACATAATAAAATGTCAAAAAAATGGCAAAGGTGCAGCCAACGAGTATGTTGATTCTAAGATCGACAGTCCATCTCTGGCAGCACAACTATGCCAATGTTGGATATGGTATATATTGGTTGAAGAAAATGCTGAGTTTGATGTACATAAACTAAAGGAGACATTAGAAAACAACTTCTTGAAAACCATTAATGTAGAGACTGCTTTCTTTTTTCTAAAGAAACTAAATCAAAATGCCAAAATTATAAGCAGAAAGTTGGTGGAAGAGAAATTCTATTCTTCTGAAGGAGAAACAAGTTTCTTCTGAACTCCAGTGAGGATTCACATTAAGAAACGCTATTGGCTTAGATTAGCTCATAGTTTCCATTGATTAGTTTCAGTTTTAAAAAACAACACTTAAAACTACTAAATATCCTGAAATTCCTAGCTTGGCAAGTGCTCAGATCAGCGTTGTCAAAAGCGAAAAGCTTTTTTTAAAGTGCTCTAGGGCTGTTGGAGCTTTAAGCGCAAAGCGCACTTAAAGTGGGAGCTTTAGTAAAAAAATACGCAATGATATATATATATATATGATATACATAATGTTTCCTTTATAGCTAATACACTTATTTTCTGATTATGTTTGTTATTTGTCGCTTGATTTACAATAAAACTCATGGGCAATGAGATGCATGTCTTAATGTTTTACCTTAGGCTGAAGCCAACTTAAGCGAGGCGCCCTCCCTGAGCTTTTCTGAGCTTCAAGGCGTAAGCGCACCTTAAATGAACCTTTGATAACATCTAGCAAAGCATCAAAATCTCTAGATATCAAAAGGCTCCCATCTACAACATACTTCTTCCTAAAAAGCCCCAATTCTTTAATTCCAAGTGAGAAAGTAAATAGAGTTTTTTATGGCCATGTCACGCAAAATTTTGTAGTATAATGAGACACTATTGTTAATAAAACTCAGGATTTTGCTTTTTTCTTTTATAAATAACTTCAGAGCTTTAATGATAATAACTAGAGAGAAAGCTACATAAAAATCATCTCATCAATATAATGCAACTTCGGTTGTATGTAAGACAAGCTTTCTTTTGGTTTCCTAAAGTCATAACCAGCCAACCTGCCCAAAAAGTGCAAAAAAGCTCTAAAGTCCGTTGGGGCTTTAAGCGCAAAAAAGCTCTAAAATCCATTGGGACTTTAAGCGCAAATAAAGGGTGGGCTTTAATGAAAAATAGCGCAACTGGAGAAAATGTAAAAGTATGTATATGTAGTCTTAGAACAATAATTATATGCATGAAAAATAAAACTATGGACAAAGAAATTGAAAAAAGATTACGATAAAGTGAAATATCAATTATTTAATGTCGCCTTTTCAGGATTACACTCATTGGCAAGGAAAAGCACGCCTTAGAACCTTTAACCAACACTGGAGCGTCCACATAGCAAGGTGAAGCGCTCAACAAATTTTGAGCCTCGCTTCAGGGCTTAAGCGCGCCTTTGACAACACTGGTGCACAGCTGAGGTTATATGGACGGGGAGAAAGAAGCAGCAATCTGACTATCAACGGAAAGGACCGCTGAAAGGAAAATGCTTATGGAACATGAGAATGAGGCCACGGAAATGTAAGAATAGGTTAACCCTCACTGACAAAAGAATATGGATCCATTGAAGCAAGACCATTCTAAATGAGCTTTATAAAATTATCCAAATAAATATATCACCACAGAGCTGAATAAGCAAATGCTACCCTTGGAAGTTAAGGTATCTTCGACCCAACCAAGACCGCCAAAATTTGGTAGGATTTATTATTAAGAAGATGCATTTATACAAAGCTGAAATCCATGAAACAGAAAAAAAATATGAAGGTGTAACTCAACCAAGACTACCACAATTCGACTTGCGTGAAATAGGAACCAAAAGATGCATTTATACAAGTTGAAATCCACAAAAGAGAAAAACGGAATAGTAACTAATGAGGAAAGCGGCCCCAGGGTTTTGGTCTAGTGGTAAGAGCATAGTGCGTAATGTGTGGGTTAGGCATATGTCACGGGTTCGACCTTGCCCTAGACAAAAGACTGGTATTTAAGTGGAGAAGAGCAACGAGATGGCTCATTGTCCACCAAATTTCGAACTGTGCACCACTATCTCTTGGAGATTTCTCGCCAATCAAAATAAAAGCTTAACGACAGAAGGCCGTCTCAAATGCTATAACTCATGATCTAGTTTTGCAGGAGACTGTTAAGAGATAAATGATTGTGGAACATGTCGGGAGGTTGACGGAATATCAACAGACAAAAAAGAAAGCATTTTGGAGTAGCTCAAGGAATGCAAGAACAAGTACAGGTTGAGAGCAAAAGAGAAATTTCATGTTACAGTAGCAAGTCCAAGAATTCCTATTCTGGAAAAAAATAAGGAATCTAATTGGTTTGTTTCCACCTTCACTCTAATTTCATGCCCAAAAGCTCATTCCTTGATGGTTTCAGACATTCCTCTGTTACTGAACTTTAAACCGCGAGGATTGAAGGTTAGCTGATCTCATCTCTATTTACTTTAAATATTCTTTTAATTGCATTTCTTCAATCGTAATTGTCAGTAGTAGGCTCTAATCAGTTAATCAGCATTACTAACAAGTAATAATCCAAAGCCTTAACTTATCACAATATTTGAAAAAGGTACTTATACATTTCAACTCAGCAAAATACAGCAAATATAGGCATTCACACTTTAACAATGACTCAAAACAAAGTACTTACAGCTTCAAATGCGAAAATATATAGTATAATATTCACACTACACACAGACCAGTCAAACAAAATCTAAGTTGCTTCGACATGGCAGTTTAGGTGCCGCACCCGTGTTGACACGACACTAGTATGGATGTGAGTATGGGATCCGTGCCGGATTTATTTTGGAGACTTTGACCACGACGGACGAAAAAAATCGAGACGAGATACAATTTGACTCCGGAAATCAAACCAAAACTCGGGTAAATTTGAAGAAAGTAGCATACCTTATCTAAGAAATCAATCATTTACTTATGTACAACTTGAGATAAAAAAAAGAAATACACACTTTACAAGCTATACCCCTTCGCCGAAAAATTACACTGTATATATAAAGCAAAATATATTTTTTACCTCTATATATTAAGTTTTGAACCCCTTAACACAACTCAGAAGTATAATTTAGCGGTGAAGGAGGTTCAAAACTTTCATAAGGTCATAAGATCAATTCCCACTAGCTACAAAAAAAATTTTTGAACCCCTTCATGGTGATTCTGCCTCCGCCACCGTATGCAAGTATTTCTCATAATTTAGAGATATTTTTAAATTTTTATTTTTTTGAATTATTACCCAGCACCCATTCTATCCTCGAATCTTAGAATTTACCTCTTGAAGGATCCGGCCTCTAGATCTGCACTCGTGTTAAAGCAACTTAGAACAAATATAGTTATTTCCGAAAAAAAAAAGAAGAAGAAGGATACACGTACCAAAATTAGGTTGTGGCAATATTAATTATTTCCGGCTATCATACTCATAGTCGAGAATTTCATCATGAGTAACAGACCTAGAGTGCTGTACAATGCACCGTCCGATCGAATTGATCCAATCCTCCTTCTCTTTCTCCGAATCAGCAATAAAATACATAGTATCAGACCGAGTAGAAAGCTCAAAAGCGAACTGTTTGTTTAAAACATCTTCGGCTCCTTTAACTGTGAGGCAATTAACCACTGGAATCACACCACGTGGTTTCGACCCGCGCGTGATGTTCGCTTCCTTGAACCAGAAGAGTTTTCCTTGTTTCAACACGAACCACCGGCGACGCCATGTTTTTATGTACTCGCCTTGTTTAGTGAGCCAGCCGGTTCGTTCTGGGTTCGACCAGAACTCGACTCCGTCGTATTCGTCGTTCGATTGAGTCGTGCTTCCCATTGCTGCTCGCCATAGACTGGCCATGGGTGATGAGAGAGAAAGAGGAGAGAGAAGGCAGAGAAAGTGTGAACACTAGACAGGTAGTTGCTTGTTCAATTCCAATTTAAATACTAGTACTATATCGTATTTTTAATTTATGCCCTTTAGTGTAATACTGTAATAGGAGTACTATTTCAGTACAAATAATAAACTTTAATAAAAGGAGTCCAATGCACTAAAGTTAGTGCTATCGTACTGAGTTTTTTTAACCATTATTTTAGGAAAAATAAATTGGAAACTTACACAAATGTCCCAAATAAGTCTTAACTTTACCGACCTCCCGTCATTGGTCATAAACTTACCAAAACTAGTCAAGCACATATAAAAATTGAAAAACCAAATAAATAAGGTTCTTTCTCTCAAAGAATCACATGTAAAAATCTCCTCCCATATTTTTAAGCGTGATTAACAACATTAGATGCAAGATGGAAAGGAAATTTCATGGATGAATTAGCAAATAAGGTGATGAAACATAAAAAATATACAATATTCCAAAAATCTAAGCAAAAAAAAAACTTTTTCAATGGGTATAGTTGAAATTCATTGAAAACATATAGATAAGTCAATATACGAAATTTGAGGAATATTGGAGGTGATTCGGACTGGTTTTGTATCAAAATTCGTAATTAAATCAAGTTCAAAAAATTCTTCTGCGACACATGTATCAAACATGTATCACTCATGCATTTCATACACAGATGTACATGGATATACATGTGATACATAATTGATACAAATATGATACATATGTGATATACAAATGATACACAGTGTGATACACACATCATTTTTTTTCATGTTCAGTTTTTATTTCGAATTTTCAATTCAAAACCACCTCAAAACTTCACCAAATCATCCCAAAACTGATATTCAAGCTCCATAAGATGTACCTAATATATTCTAATAACACCCACTCAAAAGAAAACAAAAAATTGAACTTTTTTTGCTACCAATAGCTAATTGGCTAATATTAATAATATTTGGCTAATATTAGTAATATTTTATGAATTGGTCAATTTTTGTAATGAGCTACTTATAAATGGACATAGCTGGTAATTCCCCAATATAAAATTGTATAGTCGCTCTTAAAATAATAGTCAAAATATATATATTTTTTGTATGTATATACATATATTTCTATATATTATATATAAAATATATAAATTTTATATTGTGGACTATCAGATATAAATAGTTTATGTCATGTGCTACAAGTGATCTTGCCCATTATTTTATGTACACACTCTAACCTTATATTTAATTTGGCTATGATTATTCACAAATACTGAATTACAATATGTCAAGTGAAATATTAAATGTTAGTTTTAAAGTCAAATATTGGCTTCCCCTACTAATTTTCAACATTTATAAACGTATTTTTCCTGAAGTTCATGTCCAACTTTTTTCAACTTTGTTTGACAAAAAAGTGTGAAACCTTTATCCTAGCCAAAATTAATCAATGCTAGATAGAAGGATATTTGGTAAAAGAAATTAAATGAGACCGAATTTATGTGCTTATTAAGATTGTGAGAGTGACTGAACATACTTGAATGACTCACATTCATAATACTGTTACTATATGACATGAAGTAAAGAAGAGAGATGGGAAGGATCGCCATTAATGACTATCAGTTCTCTTATTGATTCCACGACATTTATTACAAAGAAAATCAATAGCGTGGCCTTCAACCTTTTCTATTTTCTTACAAAAGGCCTTTTCCCTTCTCTTCTACCGGGAGAGAGAGGGAGGAGCCTCCTCCCATCGACCCCCCCCCCCCCCCCCCCCCCCCCCCCCCCTCCTCCCATATACATTAGCCCTTTTTATTTATCCAGCGGTCTTTAACCTGTATATTTTGATTGTTCATTGGTACTTTCGGTTGACCTCCCTAGACGCTGCAGTATGCACTGCATCACAAAGGCCTTCCAGTGAATCAACCTCGGCCATGGCCATGGAATGCATCATTATGGCCTTTCGTATACATAATCACGGCTTAACCGCTTTCTTTCCATCGAATCTTGAGGTCGTTCTCATGTGGTCAGATTTCGACCCATACAAGCTTCAAATACTAATATTTTTATTGTCCAAACACCTATATATATATATATATATATACATATAATATTTCATAAGCAAGTAACAATAAAATACTACTAAATCAATAGCTACACTATTTGATTAAAAACAGTAGTATAATAAAATAGAAAGTAAATAGATTAAAAATAAATATTTCTTTGATTAAAAGAGTAACTTTAAATATTTAAGACTTTTGGAAAGGGTCATGATATTTTATTGAACTTAGTATGTTTGAACTTCTGCCAGCTGCATTTACACCACCAATAAGTACTACTCAGAATAGTGTAATGAGATAATGGGACCATAACTATTTCCTCCAATGTGGAATAAAACATTAATAACACCATATCTCTGCAAAATTTATGTCCTCATTTACTACCTTGTAGACTCTGATTGATATTCTGCAAAGGAATTAGAATGAGGTACATCCCATTGTTTGAACCTCAAGGTCGTTTGGTATGATATATAAGAATATCGCGCAATGCAGGAATTAATAATGCATGGGTTAATAATACAAGCATTAGTTATGCAGAGATTATTTCTTATCCGTTGTTTGGTGTGGTGTATTAAAAATTAAAATGAATTGCATAATTTTTAAGAAAATTAGTTGTTTAAAGATATTCGGGAGAAGGTGGACGTGACTCCTATAGATAACAAGATGCAGGATGCGACGCTCAGATGGTTCGGGCATGTGCAGAGGAGAAGTCCTGATGTCCCGGTAAGAAGGTGTGAGCGGTTGGCTTTGGCGGGTATGAGAAAAGGTAGAAGGCAACCTAAGAAGTATTAGGAGAGGTGATCAGGCAGAACAAGACATCAGATTTTCGAGGACATGGCCCTTGATAGGAAGGTGTAGAGGTCAATCATTAAGGTTGTAGGTTAGAAGGTATTTGAGCATTTTTTCTTTTTTTGTACCGAGTATGAGGCTAGTCTGATGAGGTTTGTCTTAGGCTACCAGCAGTTAATGTTGTGTTCACACTATTCTTCCATCTTTCATAGCACTGAGCCTTTTTTACAGGTTATTATTATTGCGTTTCATCTATTTTCTAGTTCTTATGATGCTGTTATTATTTCTATGATTTCTGTTGGTACTGATATATTGTCTCTTTACATCTTTTCGTTTTCTTGAGCCGCAAGTCTATCGGAAACAATACTCCATCGGGGTAGGGGTAAAGTCTGCGTACACACTAGCCTCCCCAGACCTCTCACCTGTGGGATTTTGCTGGGTTGTCGTTGTTGTTGTTTACAAAATGCCCTCCATATTCTTTAGCTTTAAGAGATTTTAAGGACAATTTCATATTTAACCATGCTAATGCATGCATTAATAGCCTTGGTATTGCTAATACCATGGTTTGCTATATATCAATTATGCATAGGATAGTACCAAATAGGTTGTAAAACTAATACTTGCATTAGTAATACATAGGTTGAAAAAGTGTAAACAAGGGATTAGTAATACCAAAAGCTAATGCATCCTACCTAACAACCCCTTAATCGTGTCCCCACAAATTAAGAACTTGAAAGTGGAACGAAAATAATGCAGAAAATTGGTTCAAGCGCAACACAACTAAAGAGATAAAGGCTGGCTTCAAATAATATAAGCTAACTAACCGTGCATCAATCTTTACATAATGAGTGAACCATATGCCTCAGTTCTTCCCAGGAAGAAATCATAATTCAGGTACCAAAACCCTCAATCCGGCGCTGAATCAAAACTAGAATTTCTTTTATCCCACATCAGGGAAGGACGATTATCACCTTCCACGCGCACTGGCAGGAGACCGAACACCTTTATCGCTGCTAATAGCATCATCAACTTCACTCCCATCAACACACACCGCATTGTTACTGGCACTCACTTCAGAACTAGCATTACTGCTCGTATGAAGTGGGGAGTCGGATACACTCATTGTCCTGCTTCTATTAGGTCCTGATCTCACACTGTACATAGAGGATGCTGGAATATTAGTCATCAATGGACGCAGATTACCTGGGATGCTTCGCCTTATATCCTGTTTGAGAGGAATGTCGTCAATTAAGCAAAACCATGAAGTATAAAGAGAACAAGAAGGCTGAAACCCGGGGGGGGCTTCTTAGAGCTCTGGAAAAACCAAGAGCATATTTAAAAACTTTAAGAAGGCGATAGATGCTCTCAATCTACAGAAACTTATCTCAAAAAAGAAGTCTTCAATCTTCTGAAGAAAACTATGTTGCATTAATACAGAACTGACAATTTCTAGAGATGCTGTATAGATAACATTCATGACCATCTAGCTTATCCAAGTGAATTAAGTGTACTATCTTTTTGCAAAAATAGCAGCATGAAAATGAAAAGAAAATACATACCATATGCCTCATAGCCATATCCAAGGATTTCTTTGACAATGTCCTTCCAAAACCCGAGCTGTCAGGTGATAAAGAGTTTGCAGGTAAGTTACTACGGGGAGAATATTTGTTATCCTGCTTTGCTGGAGGAGCCAGCTTCCGCATATTTACTACCCTTTCAACCATCTTAGTTCCAATCACACCAGGGCTTATATTATCATTAGCTTTAGCATGTAATCGACTCATAGCTGGGATTGGAACGGAGCTTCCACTGCTACGCACAACACCATTAGGAGGACGTCCTCTCGCTGGAGAGCAAGATTGCCGTCTAATCCTTCCATTTGTAACTGGCTCAATGGATGAAGATCTAACATTTGGTGCTCCAGGTCTACCTCTTGTAGCTGAAATTGGCCTGTCAGATAGTGATGTCCGTAAATTGGGTGGAGCATCAAGGGAGAACCCTGGAATGTCTGAAGGCTTCCATGGTCTGGGTTTTACAGTTGGAGAACTAGCACATGAGGCTCCAGGATTTCTTGCCGTAGTGGTAGCTGTGGTAACTGATGACGGAGATTTAACGGGAGGAGCAGTAGCATTAGCTGTACTTGAAACTGAAGTAGGCCGCCGAGTTGGAGTTGCTGTCCTTGATGTGGACCTTGATCCAGGAGCAGAGGCCCTGGTTGTGGGCGTTGAGGAGGCTCTGGTTGTTGGAATTGAGGACCTTGCACTAGACCTGGCAGTAGGTGTTGAAGATCTTGGAGGAACTGTGGATTTAGCAGAAGGCAAGGTGGCACGAGAAGTTGGGGTTGAAGACCTTGATGGCCGAGATGCGGTTGTGGTAGACATTGTTCTAGAGGTTGCAGTGGATGCCATTGATTTTGATGCTGCAGTAGATGCGCGTCTAGATGCTGATGTCAAAGCAGATATTGCGCTTAATGTGGGTCGTCCTGTTGGAGTTGAAGGTCTTGATCCACCTGATGAAGATGGTCTTCGAAGACCTGAACTGGAAGTATTTAATCCATGAGTGGAAGCAGGCTGTCTAGATGCTAAAATGCTTCTACCAGAGGGCTCAGGCTGGGGATTTGCTAACTGCATCCACAATAACAAGTTGCACCGTAAAATCAGTCCATGGTTCCCACAAACCTCAATTTAAGAGTGCTTAGCCGGAGGTTCCGACATTCCATCTGAAATTCCTAATTTTTACATGGGCAGGTGGTAAGCAAAATTCTGTATCTGTTCACATCTTAGGAGAATTCGCAATTTGTGATTAAAGGTGAGCAGCTTACTATCCAACAACTATGCACTCACTAGAATTTAGTACATCAGCAAAAGGTGGTGATATTTTGAGAGATTAAGCAATGTAAATTCTACATGCTAACAAGGAACTTCTGTAAGAAAATGCAAATGAGTACAATCATATATTGCTTTCCGAACTCAAGAGTAAAATTGTGAAATATCAATAAAGATAATTTAATTGCTAATAGCATTTACTAGATAATGAAGCCCGCACGTGTGTTTTGAACTAAAAGGCCTGCAAGGTCCTTTCTACCTAATTATAGAAATTTCCCTTTTATTATGCTTCTTGCACATCTCTACATCCCCTCTACTGGGTTTGAAGTCATTACGATAAATTTCATGTATTAAGTATATATAATATAAAATACTCATTCTAATTACAGAAAATGCATTATTTCAGCAAATCATGGGGTAAGAAAAGTTTAGTATATTCTTACTCTAGATTTTAATGCAGTTGGACGAGCTTTAGCTGTTCCCAGCTGACTCATCATTGATTTTTCCGACTCCATTTCAAGTGAAGGAAAAAGAGGCGTACTGGGAGGTGTTAGAAGCCTGAAACACAAAACTATCGTCTCAGAATAGAGAATTAAACATTAGATAAAAGACATAAGCAAAAATTCTTTTGATGCTGCATGACTGTATAAGTGTGGCAAAAGATCATCCAATAGCAGAGGTCTGAAGGAACCTTTTCTCTTCAATTTTTGAGCCTTTTAGCAAGTGGGTAACAACACCTACTCGTTTACTTGTTTCATCAATATGTATGAAATTCATTAGTTTTATTACTTAAACTTCGAAATATAACTAAGACTTTATATACTGTACATGTTGTCAAGCTATTCATGATGTTCCAATGAACATTGATTATTGATGCTCCTTCTGTCCCGAATAGTTTGGCATATTACCTCTGAAGAAATGCAAGAACACAGGAATAACTAAACTGCAGAGCTGTGACATAGCATGACTGGAGGCTGTGATTTTAATAGTAGGACTTGATGCTTAAGATAGAAAGTTTATTTAATTGTCAGTTAGCTTGTTAGTTACGTGTTAATATGCAGATGTTCGTTATTAGTACACTTTGTAATAGCATAAGAATTGCTAATCTGAAGCAGTTAGATTTTTCTCCCACTCGCTGGGTTTTCCTTAGTCTAACTTAGCTGAGCTCCTCCTTAAGGAACGCGAATCACCAACCAATGGTTCGAGATGGAAAGGCTCACCAATAGCACCCTCACTTCTCAATACATATAAAATTATAATTGCTTATCCACTTCTTTTTGCCCCCTCATTTTCAAAGCCTCTTGTTTTGGTGTACCACACTACTACAAAGGTTGCTTTTGATATTGAGACATTATGTCTGATCAAATATCAGTAATCCTATCTACTGAAGATAATTAGAGTAAAACTGTGCATGTTGCAAAAGCTATCACCGGATGACCCAAAATGGGAACAATAAAAAGATGAAGTTTCGACTTTCGAACATGAAGACATAATGTAGGTGACATGATGCAGACATTTCACTCGATAGAAGAACTTATGACAATATAACCGAACCAGCTAAAAATTATAATTAAGCGAACAAGCAAAGTCGCCATCAGCAGATGCTCGAGAAGCTCAAAAAATCTAAAGAAATTACCATTCATAGTCATTTTTATCATTCTCAGCATTGAGGAAATCATCAGCACCATTCTTCCTAACAGTTGTAGCTGATCCAATATTAAATAAAGGTGAACCGCCTCCATTTGATCCTATAAGAAACAAAGTAATGCAAAAAGTAACACTTATGAGCTTAGCTTATGAAGCAGTATTTAATAGAAAGCCCAAATTCACTGCAAGTTTTACATACTATAGTATTGTTATGCCTCTACAGTACCCAAATATATCAACATTTTTTGATAAACATAAATCATCTTATTACAGCAAAGAAAAGGCAAAACCATAATGAAATTCAACCATAATCTCAAACAGATACTAATATTGTTCCATTTTATGTGAAATTCTTCCCTTTTTTAGCATCTCCCAGAAAAAAGGACATATTTTAATATTTAAAAGCAAATTTACTTTAAATTTTTCACTTTACCGTTAATGATATAATTTATAATCACACAAATATTACACGTTTTAAAAGTTTTATTTCATAAACTCGAACTCAGACTGAGGAAGGAAGTAATAAAAAAAAGGAAAAATGATTTTTTTTTCTCACCAAGCGGAGCATCAAATTCGTCGCCGTTTTGAAAAAGGAGAAGATCATTTCTATCCTTTTCCCTTCTACGCATTTCGAGAAACAAAGCTAACTCCTCTTCCTTCTCCTTCATTACTGAATTCCTATAACTTCCCATTTGCTGTTGTAACTGCCTCATTGCCGATTCCTCTGCCCTAAAACTTCCATTCATGACCCAAAATAAATTACTAAAAAAATGCAAAAACAAAATCTGCTATGGCTTGAACAGACAGCTGAACAAAATTGTAGAGAAAAAAAAATTAAGTGAGATAAAAATTAGAGAGAGAAGATCAAAGGGGGTGAACTGAAGATGATCGAAGAGAAGAAATTTGAGTGGCAAGGAATGTTATTTAGGGGAAGAATGAGGGATAAAAAGGGAATAATAAAATAATTGAGAGGGGAAATCATGAGTGTGGGGCATGTTAAATGCAACTAACACAGCTGATGCTTTCTTCACTTGAAGGGTACGTTATCAGAATTCCAAATGGTAGCTCTTCCACTAATTTGTAATTACAAAAATAGCCCCACTTCTTTTTCGATTGTGGTTAATTTTGACATTTCATCTTGTCCTTTTGTGAGGGAAAAAGACGTTATGGTGGTTAGTTGTCTTTATAGAAGTTCTAATTTTGCATTTTAGAAGGTGGAAAACTGGAAATTCTCCCCCCAAAAAGAAAAAGAGGAAATTCACTCAGTTTTCCGGTTCGAGCTCTAAGTATGAAAAAATTCTTGATAAGAAGCATCTCTCCCGAATGAAGCCTTACACAACGTGAATCTGGATTAATTACGCAATACGGGTATCGGACATCGGGTGAGAAACCAAAAAAAATATATATATATATATAACAACAACAAATGCAAAACCTTAAATCCACCTTTATATTTTTTACTAATATTATGTATTTTACCTAATATAAAATGATTTCGTGGTGTAGTTGGTTGTTGTTTACCTAATGTTATTTTTTTTATTTTATATTTTATGTTATTTTTTGATAAAATATTTAATAATTTACGTGTTAAATAATTACTAGATATGTTGGAAAAATTTTTCTTATTTTTATTTTATTATCTATTTTTTGATTTTTTAATTATTATTTTTCAAAAAATTGTTTATGTGTAAATTTAAATTCTTTAAAAAAATAGTATCATAAAAAAATTAGTTTTTCTAATACTAGAAATTGTTTCCTTACATTTTCCTTTGATATGTAAATCTCTAATACGATGAAAGATTCCTATCAAACATTGCCAAAACTGATATGATTAAAACTTAATGTCGACTAATATTAAAAATGTATAAGCAGTAGTATTTTTCTTGGGCAGATTTACATGATACTCTGTTTTTATTTTGAAATATTTGGAAATCTTTAATATGATTCCATTAATTATATTATTTAAAAAAAAAAAAACTCTCAAACTTGCCTGCATAATTCTCCATATAAGTTCTTCATACAGATTATTTCAATGTTAGGTCATATTTTTCCCATTTCCTAATTAAGCTTTTGACAACAAATATCTGATTCCGACATCTTTCTATTTTCTTATCTAACTTTTCCCTAGAATTATATACGGTCAAATATTTTTATAACAATCTCGTTTGTTCCGAATATTTTTGGATATTAAAGCAAAATGTTGTTATAGCGAACATATATTATAACATAACATAAAAATTTGTTTCGAATTTTTTTTTTTTATAAACAAATATTATAATATAGAGATACTGTTATAAAAAAGACTGACTGTATTAACAAATTGGGTCTTTTGAAGCGTACCGCATACGTATAATACCATAGTAAAGTAGTTGGGTAAGTACCTAATGAATCTAAAAGTTCCTTAAGCATTATCCACTTCATGACTCTATTTTATTTTTTTAGATTTATTGTAGAATATAAGTTAACCTAAGTTTTGGGTAATTTAAAGTGAGCTTCATAAGTACATATTGGTCCCAAATGGGGTCATCACATCAAACGACTAATAGCGTGTTTGCACAAGTTTGTAAAATTAATTTATTTTGAGAAGTAACTTTTTTTAAAAGTACTTTAGGTAAAATATAATTTGTGTTTCTGTTAATTAATTTGAAAAATATTTCTGATCAGCAATTCGTGTTTGGTCAAGCTTTTAAAAAGTTTTTCTAAGTGTACTTTTGTCAAAAGTGTTTTCAAAAAAATATTTTTTGAAGAAACTATTTTTTTTGCTTATCCAAAACTGCTTCTACTTTTCCTCTAAAATATCTATTTTTCTTCCAAAAGCCTAGGGTTAATTAATTTGAAAAATACTTCTGTGCAACAAGTAGTGTTTGATCAAGCTTTTAAAAAGTGTTTCTAAGTGTATTTTTTTCAAAAGTGTTGTCGGGGAGAAGCTATTTTTTCTGCTTCTCCAAATTAAACGGCTTCTGCTTCTCCTCAAAATCACCTATTTTTCTTCCAAAAGCTTGGGCAAATACTTTAACTTTGAAAAAAAAGCACTAGGTTTAGATAAACTTGGCCAAACACTTTAACTATGAAAAAAAAGACACACTAGGTTTAGAGAAGCTTGACCAAACAGGCTATAAATAATAAAGAAAAGCTCAAGAATGAATTTTAACTAGATCGATCGAATCCGTACCTAATAAGCTAGCTCCGTCTTAGGGCACAACAAAAATTATAGCCTTATCAGTTATCATATTGTCTCTTTCTCCTCTGCTGAATCAAAAAGGCAAAAGTTGGAATGTGGAGGACAAGCGACTAAAAATTGGAGTATAGTATTTATTTGGCTTCGCCCGGACTCGAACCGGAGACCTTCAGTGTGTTAGACTGACGTGATAACCAACTACACCACGAAACCCTTTTATGACAATACCTTTCTCAGTAAGTTATTTAATATTTTAGCTGACTCTACTAACAAATAAGATAGAGGAGTAATTATCCTTGTGACCTAGTGACATGTAAATTTAAAATTAGACGCAGAATCTCATTTTTCACTTTAATACTACGAGCATCACTTTATTATTTTGAAATTTCTCTTACATTTTCATAATCCCATAATCATTTTGCCATACATTATTTCACAACGGTCGGAATAATTAGCAAATGCTGATTCTGATCATTCAGCATTTTTTACGAGTAAAATGTCACGTTAAGTTTAAAAACGAAAAATAAATGACAAGAGGTGGAATACTATATCAAAAAAATTCCTTGATCTATTTACATAAATAACCAGTCATATTTTGTGTTTATTTTTTTTAGTCATATATATAGATTATATATTAATTACATATAATTATACATATATAATATATGTATATTGTACCTTCACAAGCTATTTTTAATTTAAGAATTGAATGGACGGCTATTTAGGTTTGATTCATTATTAACGAAAACATCGCCGATTGTTGGGCTAGGCTCACTTTGGGACAGTCCTGCCCAACCTTCTTTTTTTCTTTTGGACATGGAATGTGCGGATGACTTCCTTTTGAAAGGGGCCTAGTAATACTTGGACATCTTGTAGGTTATTGCTTCTCTAGCTGTTCCCTCTGTTCCTACCGTCACATTTCACTTTTCGAGAGTCAACTGGTATTATACCGGAGGAGGGAGAGGGAGCAGGGGTGGATTCATAGCCCAAATCGTGAGGCACGTGAACCTATGGTTTCACCGTCAAACTAGATATTTTATGTACGTATTTCCTAGAACTAGTCTAATATTACTAGTTGGCATTCATGCTCCAAAAATATTGAATGCTACATTTATTTGAATATTGAGTTATTTACCTTAAGTAACATGGATCGATTCCCACTTTATTTTTTTTTCCTACTTTATTAATGGTGCATGCATATACAAGAAAATCCAAAATCAGCATATGGGAGGGGGTATAGGGTATTATCTCTAACTTAGAGGGCTTTGATCTTTTCCTTTGCTGACTAAGTATAATTTATTAAATATTTTTTTAACGAAAGGGATGCATTGGGGCAACGATACAGTGTCTTGCTTAGAGTGAGCTGTCCTTTTTATTTTTGTGATATGTAACTTTATAAAAATATCTACAGGATAATCGATGCATTAAACTCCCACTAAACACAACAACACAGGGGCTGAAGAAGAGTGAGATCACAAGAATATATTGTCTGCATGTTCTGTTTTTCTTTTCTCCTCTCTTTTCTAGAGTATCATACTTATAATTGGTGTGCAAGCTGCAATGATTTATCAACGGTGGTCGATACTTTTTAATTCTTTAGGCCCTATACAGCCTTGCCCTTCTTAACTTTTGAATTGTCTTGCAAAAAGTTTCTCAAAGGAATTATACAGCAAAAGGCGGGGTATTATTACTTTTATCCCGCGCCAAAAACTATTTACATTTGGTACTTGAAAAAATATATATAATTTATATAATTATTGTATATAACATTCAAAATATATATATATATATATATATATATATATATATATATAAAATATATAAATTTTATATATTTTTCGACTATTATTCATATGACGGCTATTTTTCCAAAAGATGGTTAGTAGATTCTCCCAATTGAATAGATTGATGTTGGATCTCTTCAAAGTTTAAATGGGAAAGTGTCTTTAGAAATATTTTCATAACTCTTTCAGGGAGCATGTAGCACTTAAATCCTTAGTTCTATTATGTTGACTCAGGGCGTATCTAACTTTAAGTTTATGGTTTTCGTGAATTTAATAGATTTTGTCCAAATTATGTATTTATTAATGTTTAACTGTGCATACAATTTTCATATAACTCGAGAACGTTGTAGCAACATATAAATTTTAAATTATGAATCCACATTTGTACTAGCCAACTAACAACTACTAGTATTATCATTCAGATATTTCTCTATCTCCATGTTTATTATTCTAGAAAGCCACTTGTAACATATCCAACTGACAAAGTGGGCGTTTGGACATAAGAATAGTAAAATTTCAAAAAAAAGTGAAAAAAATTTCGAAGCGAAAATGGTATTTGAAAATTAGAGTTGTGTTTGGACATGAATATAATTTTGGGTTGTTTTTAAATTTTTGTGGGTGATCTGAGCGAAAAAATTTTGAAAAATAACTTTTTGGAGTTTTTCAAAATTTCAAAATTCATCTTGAAGTGAAAATTGAAAATTTTATGGCCAAACACTGATTTCGAAAAAAAATAAAAAAATTTCGAAAAAAAGTAGGAAGCAATTTGTAATGTTGTATGTGGAGTTGTGTGAGGTTGTGCAGCAGCCATTCATTCAGAATGTTCTTTATTAAGATTTTGCCCTACAAGTGTTCAATTCCTTATACTACTTTTACAGGGCAAAATTCTTTTGAAGAATTTAACTGTGTTTGAATGCAAAAAAAGCTGTATTAAAGCATAGTAATTGATGTTAAATAAAGCTTATCATTTCTAATACAGTCAAACATCTCTATAACAACCTTGTTTGTTCCGAATATTTTTGGATATTATAGCAAAGTGCTGTTATAAAGAATATATATTATAACATAACATAAAAATTGATTCCGTAAAAGCGTAATTTTTATAGTGAAATGTTGTTATATAAGGATATTATTATAAAGATGTGTCACTGTATATAAAAAAGAAGAAAGCTACTGCTAATTCGTGAAAAGAAAAGAACAAATGGCATTAAACAAAACAAATATCTGTACAAGTTGCGTAAGCAGAGCAATGGGTGCTGAATCATGTTCTTTTCCTGTATCACTACTCTACAGAAAACACCACATTTGCACATATACATAATTGTATTATATATCTTTACACTCTGTATATCACTAACATCATCTTGTATGTAATCCAATACTCTGGCCAATCAGGGTTTAGATCTCCTTTGGATATACCTGCAAAAACACAACAGTTGTAAAAGCAGTTAGCTAGTCTATAAAAGAGGAAATAGACGGGATTTAGGCCCCAGAATTTTGAGGTCACTAATTTTATTGAGCCGTCCTCGTAAATACAAAATTTTGAGCACCAGCAAATAAAATAAAATATTTTCAAAACCAAAGAAAATATGGCAATAGTTTACCTGAAACCCTGTTTCTGTGGAAACTATTTGGTCCAAACAATTTCATGTGCATATGGACGGTAGATTTGTAGTTAACTTTAGTCTTTCTTGTGGGAGTACTTTAATATATCTATAAAATGATCCCATCTTGCATGCTGAGACCTGCATTCATCATGTGATAATATGTTAGTTAAAAACCAAAAAATAAAACAAGAAGGCCTAGTATAAACTTTTAGCTCTTAATCATAATTAATAAGTATGTACTCTCATCTTGTACTATTTTTTTGTCGCTCGTGAGTCGAGGGTCTATCTGAAACAGCATCTCTACCTTCACGGCAGGGATAAGTCTTGCATATACACTATTCTCTCCAGATCCCACTTATGAGATTACACTAAAGTTGTCGTCGTTGTATTCTTATCTTAATTTATCATTTAAGAATAGTAAATTCATATATTAGCATTAAGAACTTCTCAAACCAAATGTGACCAAGTCAAAAGGCACATAGAAGTTGCAATTGGCAAGAGGAAAATTTTCCCTCGAGCCTCTCAAAAGCCAAGGAGTTCAGTTCTATTTTTCACATATAACAACTCAAATTTTACATGAAGTGTCCCCGATCAAGAAAACAAGTATACTAAGCAGAGGTTTTAAGTAGGATTTAATTTATATATACTGACGATGTAAAGAATACTAACAATATAATTTAAAATGTAACATGTATTTCATATTTTTTTCCTTAACAAAAATTTTCACTTGTTATAAACAATTGCCTATTATCGTTGTGTAGAAGTTAAACTATGGTTTTGTAGCATTTCCAGTATTTCAAAGTCAAAAGTTAAAAGTTTTGCCCACTTGTTGTCTTCCTTTCTCAGCCTATGGACCCAAGCAACTTGCTCTAATATATGATTTTCCTAGGCCCCATCATTCAAATTGGTTGTAATATATCTCTAATAAAAAATCAAGATTGGTGACTTTTTTAAAAGCTTGCTGAACTGGCCATGTGACTCTTAGCATGTAACCAAATCTTGAAATTGCTTAGATCAAGGAGAAAATAAAGGGAAGAGATAAAGATTGGCTTACAGCTTCAATATCAATTTTGTAAACAAGTAGCTTTCTTCTTTCCTTGCAGCTAATTCTATACGCCACTACTACATGAGCAATGGCCAATGCTAATGAACATATAAAAAGTGCCATTTCCATAGCTTTAACGTAGCCTCCTCGATCAGAACTCGACGTGTTTGCAAATACATAAGAAGCTTTTAAGGAGACAAACACCAAAGATGACATTGAACATATTGTTGCAATTCCCAAATATGGTCCTCTTGATAGCCTTGGACCATCACATAAGCTATATACACCTACATTCAAAATTCACAATAAAATCAATTCATAAACCTTTTTCAAAAAATATTTGAATTCCCAACAAAGTTGTCCAATTTGACCAAAGAAAAAAAGCAGTATGGTGCACGAAGCATCCCTGATTAATGCAGGATTCAGGGAAGGACCGTACTCGTAGGGATATGATGCAAGTAGCCTACTCTAATGTAACTAGTTAAAAATATTCAAGACAACAAGCGAAAGGATTAAGACACCAGGTAATTTCTTTCTATCTGTCTTAACGTTGGGAGACAGAGTTACTCAATACATGTGATGTATGGAAGTATGCGCAAGGTGGTCTAGATATCACCACCATTAGAAAAAGGGTTAATTTGGTCACTGGTTACGGAAAAATAGGGTGGTGCACAAGGTATTCCGTGCCTACATGGGGTCCGAGACAGGAATGCAGCCCAAAAGGTGTGATATAGACAGTTTATCCTAATACAAATAATAATGATTGGATCTACGGCTATAGGTCACACGGAGCCAACCTGACTATTGCTGCGAGGCTCCCCTTCTGGTCACTTATCACTCTAACAGTAAAACTACAAAATTATGTTTTATCATATTAACAGAACTATGTGTGAATTACTCAGAAAATACAAATTATCATAATATCAAATGTTTATTTTATAAGAATATACTTACATAAGATGATGATGGACCTAATGATGGAGATGAGAGGAATATCAATGAGTGAATATCGAAAATCATAGTTATTCAGATGGGAAGAAAGAGTTTGAATAGAAAAGGAAGATGAAGAAAGAGAAGCAGACAATAAGGCTGAAGGAAGAAGTGTATCCGCAATTACAAGAACAATAGGAGCAGAAAAAAGGAGAAGTGATATGATCATAGAAATCAAGAAAAAAAGAGTTTTGACCCATCTTAAAACTCTGGTTTTTCTATCTTCTTTTAAAAAACCCATCTCTGTATTTTCTTCTGGTTTGCTTTGAATTCTGATGGGAGATTTTGGACTTGTTTTTTTGGTGTTGAGAAATGGTGGGAAAAGGGCTTAAAAGAGGAGAATAAATTTACAGGGAAAGAGGGGCTAAAGTGTTTTGAGTATTTGACTTGAGAAGATGAGTTGAAATTTCAGAGGTAGAAGGTATCGGTCAAATATAGGAAGCTGCCCTCTGCTTCTTGGTATTTGAGGTTGTTTCCTTTTTCTTTTTGTTTTAGGTTTCTTTAACTTATTCGATATCTGTTTTGGAGCTCGACTAATTTAAATTTATTAAAATAAAAAGTGATTCTTATTATCAGGGCGGAGCTAGGAAAAAGCGATTCTTATTAATAGGGGCGGAGTTAAAATATTGAGAACGGTTCGGCTAAATCCAATAGATTTGGTTCAAATTTTATATTTATCTTAAAAAAATTTGAGTATATATAAATTATTTATTTAAAAATTAATAACTTAAAATAATTAAAATTGTAAATATATATTCAATTCGTTCGTGTTCGTTAAGATTGTTTTTATGAGGTTGTGTCTTGTTGTGTCAGTGTCTGCGCAAAAAAATTGGCTTTCTTACGTGGACTAACGGCAATTACCGAATTAACTTTCTTACCGACAATCAACTGTCTCGATAATTTATTAATACGCCACTTTTGGATCACGAGTATAATTTATTAAATTTTGTTTTTTATCTCAAGTATTACTAGTTGTTTTTGTCAGAAAATTCAATTTAAAATATTTAATATTTAAACAACAAAAGGTTATTTATCGATTACGTTTTTTTAGTTTTACTTAATCATTCAATTAATGAAACATTACTTAAATAAGATGATTAAAGAGTAATAAAGCATAATCTAGACAAAAAACTCTATATTAATATTACTATATGTATCTTAAGGAATGTGCAAAAAATCTTAAGATAGACCTAGGGAGTAAATAATAGTTGAAATGTTAGTTTAATTAAAAAGTTGCGTAAAAGTTGAAATTTTGTAAAAAATGATTTTGAATCTATAAAATTATAAAAATTGTGTGAAAAATAGAGTAACATTAAACATTTTGATATCTATTAAAACAACAGAAATATCATATAACTTGATATAGAAAAGTATTAGTGTACATATTTTTCTAAAAATATTGGTCAATTTTGGGGGTGGCGTAATTGCACGTAATGGTGTTAGGTGCTTTCACTGTTGCCAAGTTTCTGTGAAAGAGATTTTTTTTTTTTAAAACAAAAATCATGACTGGGGTCAGGTGATATTTAGATGAGAACTTCTGCTACAGGTTTTATAAAATGAATTTAGAATTACAACATTGGAAAATAAATCACAGCAAGTGGAATAAAAAAATCAATAAATAATATTCAGCATATATATAAAATTTCTTAGAAAGAGAATATGTGCGAATCATTTTGCCGAGGCCCAAGATGATTTTCACAAAAATTGCAAGTTATTTCTTGAAACTTCTCATTCCGACTTTGGGAAAAACTCAATGGACAAAAAAAAAAATCATAATTTTAATTGTAGTGTTTGCAATAAAATTTTATAGAAAATAAAACTGCAATCACAAACAACAATAAAGAAAATAAGATTTTATTGATAAACATTGCAGGTTACAACTCTGTTTATCCCTTGATTTTTACCTCCGATTTGTTCTACGTGATTCGAGGGCCTTAGTGGCGTATTTCTCGAACATAGGACTTGGAACAAGACATATTTGACATGAATATTCCAAGAGTTTCATGAAATTTCAGATATCTCTTATTTGATCTTTTTGTGCATATTCCGAGAGTTTATGTAATTGTTGAGACCGTCTTTGAATGACATATATAGCTTTATTTATAGGCATAAATTAGGGTTTGGGCGGAGTAGTCACCAAGTAACCCTAATAGACTCCTAATATTTCAAGAGTCGTCTTGAATTTAAGATTTATCTTGACTTGTTAAAATTTTAGTGTCCACAAATGCCCCATGCTTCAAGGCTTGTCGAAGTGTAGGCCTGCTAAAACTTGAAGACGAGACTTGAAGTACCTGACCATCACAACAAATATTTTTGAAACTTGTAGTTTTCGATTTGCAGGAGAAAGAGATGAAGGGCAGAACTGGTCTCACCGGGAGTATCAATTTGTTTGCAATAATTTTTTGTAGAAAAATAAAACTGCAATCACAAACAACAATAAAAAAAATAAGATTTTATTGATAAACATTGCAGGTTACAACTCTGTTTATCCCTTGATTCTTCCCTCCGATTTGTTCTGCGTGATTCGAGGGCCTTAAGCGGCATTTCTCGAACGTAGGACTTTGAGCAAGATATATTTGACATGAATATTCCAAGAGTTTCATGGAATTTCAGAGATCTCTTACTTGATCTCTTTGTGCATATTCAGAGAGTTCATGGAATGACTGAGGTCGTCTTTGAAGGACATATGTAGCCTTATTTATAGGCATGGATTCGAGTTTGGGTGGAGTAGCCACCAAGTAACCCTAATAGAATCCTAATATTTCAAGAATCGTCTTGAATTTATGATTATCTTGACCTGCAATAGCAGTGTCTACATATGGCATTACAAGTTTGAATCTTTTTCTCTTTCTTTCCATATTATCCAATAACCAGCGGTGAAGTCAAAAAAATTACCAAGGAAATTCGAAATATTAAAAGTAAATACACGAACAAACTAAGAGGATTTAACATTTACTATTTATGCATAAAAATATTCGACCTAATATATATAGTATAATCTTTCAGCAGAGGAGTCCGAATTCCGCCACCTTAACTCCGCCGGGCCTATAATAAGTTTCATTATTCCCTATTTATTTTATTTCCTCCCAACTAATAATTACCCTTAGAATATCAGGTCTAAACCACCACTCATGAATCTGTAATTATTTGAAAAGAAATAATTAAAGATAGGAAATCTGTAATCCACACGCTTTAACGTTGTTTTTTCTAACTTTCAACATTTTAATAGATGCTAGAACCTTCAATAGTAGATATCATTAGTAAATTAGCACCAATTTTAACTTCTTTTAGGTCAAATCAAATTTAATGCTTGTTGACTAAGATATAAAGTCATAATTATGTGAATAAGATCTTAACCCTACTTAGTTCTAGCCTATTTGGTTTAATTTCCAAAATTTGCTTATTTGAAGAGAAAAAAAAATTAACAGTAGTGTTTTCCAAAATTTTTTTTTAGAATCTAATAATTTGTGTTTATCTAATTAATTTAAAATGTATTTTTGTCCTTATTAGAGCGTCACCAATGTCTCAAAATGTATTTATGGGGAAATATTTAAATAAGAGTTGCCTTTGAAAGGGAGTACTTTATCCCCTCGTATGTAAAAGTTCTTGGTACTGGTCGAATTTTTTCCGGCCGATATGAATATTGAACTCCGCATAAAAAATAAAAAAGAAAAAAAAGACAAAGAATTGGTCGGTTTCTAATTTTGTGGGACAACTCAAAAAAAATTGCACTGCAATATTCTTGTTTAATAACACAAGAAATTCTATATATGCAAAATTAACATAATATGTGCCTTTGATTATGGAAATTTTTGTGTTTATCACAAGAATTGATTCATCTGGCCAGTGTACCTGATCTAGTTCTATGAATCTTGCAGGAATGGCCAGCCGCCAATGGAAATGATGGCTAAAATGTAAACAGAAAACTGTCTTCATTCAAATCTTATGATGAATATCGAATTGTTTATTAATTCTCTCTTAACTTGATTGATTACAAATTATAATAATGGTTATCGTCTTGGAATTTGATATCACCATGTGGTCACATGCAAATAATTAATTTAAGAATTTGTTCTTCCAAATCTTTCGGTTGTGTTTTTTTAAGTACTAAGTAGTATAATTTCAGTGTTGATCTCTCCGTAAATTTTTATGTTGGTTCTTGTGATATTCGCTAATTAATCATCTTTAACCTTAGATTAATTAAAATATATGTGTTTAGTCCCTTTACGTAGAAAATGTATTATATTTAAATTATTTTTAGAACTATATTACTTTTAAAAATGGAGTAAAAATATAATACGTGGATTTAAATAGATTATAGTTTTTTTTTATTTTAATTTGTGCAGATTTACGACAAAAAAAAAAAAGAAGGGGTGCACTTTTGAATCAGTTGAGGATTAAATATGTATATCGTGAAGATTAAAATCATTGTTTAATCTGTTAAAAAGGGAGAGGCGGGTTCAGGAATTTGGAAGGATGGTACACTATTACAAAGCGGTGAATCTAGAATATAAATTTTAGGAATTCAACATTTAGTTCTACTATTGCATCCATTATACTTTTGGAATTATAAGTTTAAATTAATATTTATATAATAAATTTCTTACATCTATATATATATTCTTTACTTCCTATCGAAAATGACGGGATCAGTTAAATTGATTGACTATATAAAATTTTATGGTAACAAAAGACTAATAGGAATTTCAATGCATGAAATTTTAAAGAATAAATCAAACAAACAAAGAAAAGAAGTACATAATTAATATGGAAAAAGTGACACCTAACGCTTCCATCTCCCGCGGGCACCTAGGTCTAAAAAGAAAAGATTGACATGAGAATTGAACTCATAATCCACTCAGAAAAGTGAATCCAATAATCAAGGCATCATATGATACTTTGAGCTTGGGTGCACATACATATATTTAGCATTTTTGAAAAAATATAACATTACTTTAGGGAGAGGAGCATAGGTTCACGTGCCCCATGAAACCCCTCGTAGATACATCCCTGAAAAAGGGTAGCCTGGTGTACAAAGTATTCTTCGTTCAAGCAACGTTAGGGAAAAAACCGTATCTCAAGGGGTGTAATATAGACAACCTACCCTAATGCACGCATCAATGACTGATTCCTTCCGTAACCTATAAATCGCAAAAAAACCACTTGACCGTTGCTCTAAAGCTCCAGCATCTTCCATTGTTTAATCTACTACATTTGAATTTTGCAAGAAGAAAGATGTTTGGTATTGAAAAATATTGTTGTCAGGCTATCTATTTGGAGGTTTATTTGGCCATGCTTATGTTTCTGTGTGGTTAGTCAAGTGCCCAAAAAATCGTTACTATACATGTTCACATTTGCACGAGAAATTGCTGTTGAATTAAGAGCTCGTTTGGACATAAGAAATTTTTCACGTTTATTAGATTTTTTTTTTTTCTTTTTGCCGAAATTAATGGTTGGCTATAAAATTTGTAATTTTTACTTGAAGATGAATTTTGAAATTTTTTGAAAATTTGAAAAACTCCAAAAAATTATTTTTCAAAATTTTCACTCAGATCACTCACAAAACTTCAAAAAAATCCCAAAAGTATATTCATGTTCAAACACAACTTTAATTTTCAAATAACATTTTCATTTGAACACCCATTAAGTAAGCTCTCACTCGTTTATTAACGTTGAAAAGAAAATAATTGAAGAATCATTCAAACTATTGTATCCACACAAACAAAAATATTTTAAAAGATATTGGTAGAGTGTAAAACGAAAATCAGATAAGTAGGCAATGATAGAAAGCAAAACAAAACTTTTACGCCTTACTAAGAGAAACAACAAAGAAATTTCATTAGCTGCTGAAGTTTGAATCGTAAGTTAAATAAGGACAGACTAGGCTTCTAGAAGGTAATTCTTCACTTGTCTCATTTTTAATTAATTTGATAGAACGCAACTTGCAATTACTCCTTGAGCAAATTAGGTTGCAAATCAGTATAACACTACGAATGCTTTTTATCATATCAAATAAATTTCTAAAATAGAGAACATAATTATATCGAGAGCCACTTCACGATTTGAAGTTTATGAGTTTCTACGAAGGTGAAATTCAGTTACGCCCTCCAACTTTATTCTAAAAATTAAACTCCCACCTTAACTTTAAATAATAGTCATTCTCCCCCTTTTATCCTATGCACTATCAATTTTGCCCTTGACATTTTTAATACTCCATCTACATAATACCTTTTTATATTATATAGAATAATATTTTATTTTTTAACCTAGACATTCTACCTATAATTTAAATAATTTTCTATCTTAGTATACATTTTTACTTAAGTTCATTAACATTCTTAGTAAAATAATCTTATTATAAAATCTAACGCTAGTTTTTATGATTGTTATTTAAAATATTACGTGCATTATGTATGTAAGTATGTATGTGAGTGTGAACGTACGCGTAAATTTATGTTTCGCTCTCTCTTATTCTCTATCATCTATATAGATAAATGTGTTTTGATCGTTATTAATAAAATGCTTTTTAAATTATAATTTAAAATGCATTTACAATATAAATAGATAATCTTTAAAATTTATCTCAATTTTTATATTATTAATGACGACCAAAACTCAACGACCTATATAGAATTATGTTATAAATTTATCTCTATTTTTATTAATTATTTTGTATTACTTGCATTGAAAAATATTTATAACAATTTTACTGGCTTTTATTGTCACTTTATAAATATATAATAGATATTCTATTGTTATAAATAAAATTAAATTATTTTTATTCAGCTCATTTATTTGCCTATAGAGCATATTACTTAACTATTATTTCTTACTCTTCTTTTTTAGTCTCATAAATAGTTTTTCTTCTTTCTACAAATACTTTTATTATATAAATTTTAAAGAATAAAAGAAAAATATCCTGATTTTAAAAAGTAAAAAAAAAAAAAGGTGATATCTAAGGGTAAAATAGGTATTTAAAAAGTCAATGGTATAAAAGGGGGGAGAATCACTATTGTTCAATTTGATGGGGGAGTTTTATTGTTAAAGCAAAATTGAGGAGTGTATATAATAATGGCTGAGTTTGCAATCAAATATTCTTATTATAAATACAAGATATAAGCAAAATTTATTGGATTCACGTAACTCATAACTTATAGCCCCTAATTATATTGATTCATGTTGAAAAACTAATTCAAAATTGTACTAGAAAGCTTTAATTATTTTCGGTTCAGTATTTGCTAGTTTATTTAATTTATATCTGTTTACCCCAAAAATGAGTAATAATTAAATTTGTACGTGATTTAAAGGATACGCGACGTAGTTCAATACAAACAATTAAGAATAACAGATAGATGAATTAAAGACAAAATAAACGATCAAAGCAATTGCAATGTAATGAACAAGCTTGATCTCGGATTGAACAGTGTAACTCGTCCTCAACTGGGCCCTCGGTAATAGTTTTTACACTATTATAAATAGAGGTATTACTAACTTATTTTATGTGTGAAAAGGTATGAAAATTTGTAAGAACCGTAGAGAGCATTCAAAAATTTATAATAAAATATTTTTCCTTTCACCCAAATGAATAATTCATTCAACGAGGGCTCGTCTTCACCATGTTCTCAGCTCACGTTAGCTAAACGTGCGCCGAGTGTGGCTGCCATGGCTAGAGGGCGAAGGAGAGGAAGAGGAAGACCACGAAAGCATCCAAAGATACCGATCTCAACCATTAGAACCTCAGTTACTAATAAATCGAAGGCTGGAGAGGACATGCAGACACCGGAGCAACTGAACAAGGAGAGGTTGAAATTGCACCATTAATTAGCCCAGAGATAAGTGGAAATCAGATGCACAACTCTCCTACTCAAGCTGAAAAAGGAGTGAAGGAATTTGCTACTGGAACTGAAGGGCAATCCAATGGAACAGTAACGGAAGGGGTGAGACAAGTCAACCCAGGCAAGGAAACTATGAGTGCACAACGTGAGGAAGTTAAGGGACCAAGAGATGAGCAGAGTAAGGGAACTACAGAGGCAAATCCCATAGATCGACGGCAGGAGGTGAAAAAGTGGTCAAGTCTATTTCAACAAAATAGAGTGGCTACTCATGGAATGGCTTTGAAATATGTATCTCCACAGATTATAGATGGCCAAACAGTGGTGCAGCTTGAGATGCAGGATGTGAAGGAAGAAGAAGAGAAGTGGAGTGTAGTAATGATTGCTTATATTGTGGGTGAAAACTCAGGCTATAATGCTATGCGAAGGTATATTGCTCAACACTGGCTTGACAATGTTGAACCAGATCTGTTTCTTCACGAATATGATTATTATGTGATAAAGTTTCAAAATATGGATGATATGCACAAAATTTTCTATGTTGGACCTCATACTATACGAAATAGACCAATTTACTTAAACCTTGGACTCCAAATTTTGATATCAGTAAGGAATTTCTAACTGATATTCCCCTATGGGTGATTTTACCCAAATTACCTATGAGCTGCTAGGGAAATGAAGCTTTGAGTAAGATTGCAAGTGCGGTTGGAAAGCCTTTGTTTGCTGATGAATGCACAACTAAGCAAACAAGGATTTCGTATGCAAAGATGCTTATTAAAGTAAATGTGACTAAAGATCTGCCTACTGAGATCATGGTGATGGATCCTAGAGGAAAGGTATTCCAACAGGACATAAGCTATGAGTGGAAACCGGAAGGGCAGCAAAGAAGGTTACATATGAATGGAGAACCAAAGGGCCTATTACAAAAGAAGTGATAAATGTAGAACAGACTAATGCAGAAGCAAGTGTGAGTGAAACACCTAAGACACCTGGTGTGAAAGACAAAATTGCAGATGACAAAGCCGAAGCTCAACAAGGAGAATTGCAGTCAAGACCATATCAGTCAACTGGTGATAAGGGAAACAATAGGAAAGAGATGGTGGATAAAGGGAAGAATACAATAGACTTTAGCCTTGAGAACTTTCCCATGCTGACACCATAGTCTAGTAGAAATAGTACAAAAACAGGGACACCATGTACCAATGGAGCTTATACCTTACCTCATGATAGAGGTGGGGAATGCATAAACCAATAAATGAAGTGGTTAATATGTAATGTGAGGGATATCAATAAATGGTATAAGATGAAGGAGATGAAAAATTATTTGAAAATCAAAAATATCAAACTGGCAGGGATCATTGAAACTAGAGTGAAGGAGAAAAATACAAAAACAATCAGCCAACACATAGCACCTGGATGGGAGATGATTAATAACTATAGTGCAACAATGAATGATAGAATATGGATTCTATGGGATCCTAACTACTATGATGTGAAGGTGATAAAAGCAGAAGCTCGGGTGATACACTGTATTGTCTCCAAAACTAGCAATGATGGAGAATATGCAGTATCTATAGTGTATGGATATAATACAGTTGAGATGAGGAAACAGTTATGGGAGGATTTAAAGGAGATAAATGAGATGATAACCAACCCCTGGATAATTGGAGGTGATTTTAATGTTGTACTGCAATTGTAAGATAGGAAACATGGAAATCCAGTCACCAAAGCTGAAACACATGACTTTAATGATTGTATCAAAGAGCTAAAGTTGAATGAACTAAACTGGGAAAGTGAATATTATACTTGGTCCAACAAGCAGGATGGTGGAGATAGAATATGGAGTAGGATTGATAGGGTATTTGGAAACTATGAATGGATGATAAAATGGGGACATATAGCTACTGTGTATGAACAGCCTTTCATATCAGATCATGCACCTATGAGTTTGTCTTTCAATGAAGTACAGAGAAGCAGGAGAGTTCCTTTTAAATTCTTTAATGTGTGGGCTAGACATGAGAGGTTTCTACAAGAAGTACAACAGATATGGAACCAAAAATTACATGATAAAAAAATGAAGAATGTGTGGATGAAGATGAAGGCATTAAGGATAGTATTGAAAAAACTTAATGTAGAGGAATTCAAATTTATTAAAAGGAAGATAGAACTGACAGAATTGAGCTAAAGAAAGTACATCAAGATATAAATTCTGACAACAATGCAGAAATATTATTGAAAGAGAAAGAATTGATGCTGAATTTGGAGAAATGGAGTATGATAAAAGAAGGTTCTTTGAGACAGAAAGCCAGGGAAAAATGGATACAATTGGGAGACTCTAACACTAAATATTTTTCTGCTGTGATGACAGAAAGGTGCCAGAGAAAACAAATTACTGAATTACAAGCTATCAATGAGAGCAGATTAATTGATGCAGAGAGTATTCAAAAGGAGATTGTGGATTTTTACAAGTCCTTGATGGGAAGTGATGCTTATATACTACCTGCTATATATAAGGAGATCATGAGAAAAAGAGCCAAACTTAATCAACAACAAAGAATTGACCCATGCAGAGATGTGACTACAGAAGAGATATATGAAGGATTATGCTCTATTGGTGATGATGAAGCACCTGGAGTAGATGGTTATAATGTATTATTCTTCAAGCAAGCTTGGCATATTGTCAAAGATGAAGTCATGGGGGTTGTTCTGGAATTTTTTCAGTATGAAAAGTTGTATAGAGCAATAAACTGTACAGCTGTAACTCTAGTACCCAAAGTGTCTAAGCCTAAAATTGTTAGAGAAATCAGACCAATTGCATGCTGCACTGTTCTTTATAAGCTGATTTCAAATATTTTGGCAGCTAGGATTCAGAAAGTGATTGGAACAGTGATAAATGAAGCTCAAGCAGGATTCATACCTGGAAGGACGATTGCATACAACATCATATTGGCTCATGAGCTAGTGAAGACATACACTAGGAAGAATCTGTCTCCTAGAGTTATGATCAAGATAGACCTTAAAAAAGCCTATGATTCTGTGGAATAGAAATTTATGAAGCAAGTAATAGAGGAGTTAGAATTTCCTCAACTATTCATAGGATGGGTTATGGAATGTGTCCAGATAGTTAACTACTCTATTGTAGTTAATGGTGAACCAACAAGACCTTTCAATGCTGCAAAGGGGCTAAGGCAGGGTGATCCCATGTCACCTTTCCTTTTTGCTATTGCTATGGAATATCTGAGTAGGAACCTGGCTAGTTTGAAAGAGGAGAAATAATTCAAATATCATCCTAGGTGTGCAAAACTTGGGATCACTCACCTAAGTTTTGCAGATGACCTTTTACTATTTGCTAGGGTTGATTTGAAATCTGTGCAAGCAATGCAACAGAAGTTCAAGCAGTTCACTCAAGCATCTGGATTACAAGCTAATTTAAGCAAGAGTAAAGCATATTTTGGAGGTGTTCAAGACTCCCTTTATCTACGAAGAAGCTGAACTTACTGCAATGGCATCCACTTATTGAAAAAATGACTAAAAGAATTACTTCTTGGACTGCTAAAACTCTTTCCTATGCAGGCAGAGTACAGCTAGTTCAGAGTGTTTTGTTTGGGGTGCAAGCTTTCTGGGCACAACTGTTTATCCTTCCAGCTACGGAGATTAAAGTGGTAGAGGGGATATGTAGATCCTATGTTTGGTCTGGGACAAATGAAATTAAAAAGAAGGCTTTGATAGCATGGGATAAAGTGTGCTTACCCAAAGCAGGTGGTGGACTCAACATAATCAATTTAAAGATGTTGAACAAGGCAGCCATAGCAAAAACATGTTGGGATCTAGCTCATAAGCAGGACAAATTATGGATTCGATGGATCCATGCTTATTATGTAAAGAATCAGCAAGTAAGGACAATGATAGTTCCTCAACAAGCATGTTGGATGGTAAGGAAAGTTATGAGTCATATAGTATCCTAGAAGATATACAGTTTTCACCAAGTCAGAAGAAGAGTATGATCAGGAAAATATACCTTCACCTGCTTGGAGATTATAGAAAAATGGAATGGAAGACGTTGATGTTTCAAAATGCAGTTCATTATGTGGCTCATGATTCAGGAGAGGCTAATGACTTGTGACAGGTTAGTTAACTGGAAGATCGATGTAAAACCATACTGTGTGATGTGTAAAAAAGAAAAGGAAACAAGAGATCATCTATTCTGGCAATGTGAATATGCAGTTCAAGTGTGGAACAGAATGTGTAGATGGATTGGAAGAAAGAAGCTGGGAAGTGGCAATTGGCAACAATTCCTTCAATAGTCAATTACTGAAGCAAAAGGGAAATCTTCATGTGCGATGGTATTCAAAATGATGTATGCATAAGTAGTATATCATATATGGCTTGGAAGAAACAGAAGAGTCTTTGAGAAAAAGAGCAGAAATATAGAGCAAATTTCAAAAGATATAGCATATATAGTTAGTGTTAAAGTTACTCCTAGAAACAAACTTTTTGTGTATAGTTTATTTTCTAGGTAGTTTAGTATGAGGAGTATACAAAAGATTAGCGAGAAATGTTAGCTTTGCTTTGATATGTAATTATTATTTGGTGATTAGTAAAAAGAAGTTAGTTACCAAAAAAAAAAATCATTTGATTCGTCTTAATGCACTAAATTTGGCTGTGGAAAATACGCACACTGTATTAACTTTTCTCAACTATTGAAGGACCTCGTCCTAATTTATATACTTTTAGAGATTTTAAGATAGTCCGATGTCATTCCACTAATAAGAGGCATTAGTTTTGTTCAACTTTCAGAAATGTAATTTCATTAAATTAGAATGTGATATGTTCTATACAAAATTTACTTTTAAATTATTAAAGAAAATATTGTTTTCCATCATGTCTAATATAATACTTAAGCTAATTTCTTATACGTTCATTCAAACATGGCCATATAAATGAAGATACAAACAAGGAATCATGAAAATCCAATCTAACTTATAATTTTGAAGTTGTCGCAAGGTGCATTAACGCATTAAATAAGCAATCGTTCGAATATAATATAAAATAAGGGCTATAATTCTACACCACATGAGGGAGAATCATTGACATTTGCGTATCGCAAATCCAACATATTTTTTCTTTTATAGTGCAATAAAAATATGTTAATAGTCAACATCTAAAGTATATAAAATTCAAACAAATAGCTAACACATTAAATATAAGATTCTAACGAGTTTATAAATTTTTATATTTTCGATCAAGAAACGAGAACTCTGATCTCTTGGGCGTAAATATTATAGAAAGAATTCATATCTCCAGAGGAAAAATAAAAACCAGTTGTATATGTTGCTCATTTACCTCAAAAGAAAAATTATTAATCCCTCAAGTGGAAGTTCTTATTTTTTTAGTAAAATTTACGAGGAAAAGGGAGGAAGAAAATTAAAGCCCCCAACTGATTGAAGAGAGACAGGGAGGGAGAGAGAACAAAAATGACATTTCTGTCTCAACTTAATATTTTTAATTAGGAGCATAAATCTATACATAAAAGCTCGTTACAATTTTAATAAACATTGCATCTGAACCTATAATTTAAAAGTACGATAAGCTTAATGCTAAGAAATTTAATGATCGAACCAATTAATTTTAAATTATAAATCTACGTGATCAACAAACTATCGTATTAATAGTTTGCGGATAAACTATTGCATTAATAGTTTAATACGATAAACTATTAAACACGATTTTACTGAATATTACATGGATATAAAACAAATTTATATTCCAATAATGATTTCAGAGTCTGCCATTTATATATATTTCGAAATATTTGACTCATAGCAGCCCTTTGGCCAACGGCGTCGACGGCTTCAAGTAAGAATAGCCACATGTACATGTTGGCTTAACAGAATGAAGCTTATGAATTTTATCTTTGAATAATATGATTCTCTCTTTCAGACTCGTTGACTCAGAAATCTGAGCAATAAACCATCAGTATTGTGGTGGAGTAATAAGTATTTTTTTATTAAAGTCTCAACTTTGAGTCTCAGTATGAAGTCGCCTTTGTTAAATAACACTTTTTAATGCGAATCAGGATTTAGTCAAGCCATAAAATAGTTCTAAATATCGAGTGGAAGACAAAAAAAAAAAGAACTTGAGCGAAAAAGGCTACTCTGTAACCTTTCCAAAAACTTTTAAAAAAAATAAAATTTTCACATATGTTTGAAGCAAAACACAGCCAATTATTTTAAAGAGGAAATTAAGTGAGTTTAATTAAAAATCTTCAAAAAAAATAAAATAATAAGTTTGTTGTTTTTCCAAAAATAAATAACCATCAAATAAGTACTTAAAAAGAATTTGGTAAACTGAGTAGCAAACTCAAACATTTCAAATTGTAAGCAAATCCGAGTTCCTCCATTGTTGATGCCTTTTCCATTTTCGTTATCAATTTAACTTGACAAAACTTATGAATTCCTGCTAATTTTACTATCACAAACCCCACAGGTTCTTCTGACTTAAATGAGATGAAAATTATCGGAGAAATTTTTCGGTGATGCTAATTGGGTGAAGGTAGGATATGGTTATTCAGATTTTGAAGGTCTTGTTCCCTTCAGATCTGAAGCTCTACGGTGAACAACACTTTCAAAATCTGAATAACCATATCCTACCTTCACCAAATTAACACTACCGAAAAACAAATTCCGACAATTTTCATCTCCTTCTTTTCAGAAGAACCAGAGCCTTCTTGCTTGGAAGTTTTTGGTGGTGTAGGTTTGATTTTTAGGAATAAAATCACGTGAAATTGGTGACAAAAATGGAGAAGGCACAGACAACGGAAGAAATCAGATATGGGAAAAAGAAAAAGGAAAAAAAAAAGAAGAAAAGAAAAAAGAAGAAAGAAAAGAGAAAGGTAAAGAAAAAAAGAACTAATAAAAAGGAGATAGTGTTTTTAATACACTTTAGTACAATTAAAGAAAAAGCTAATTAGTTTGGGTGGATTCCGTTTCGAAAAGGGTATATATGGACCAACAATGTAACGGTAAGGGCATATATGGACTAATTATGTGACGTTAAGGGCACATACGGGCTAAAGTATTAACGAAGAGCAAATGTGCTCAATTTCGAATAGTACAAGAGTATATTTGAACCTTTTCCATTATATTGATATAAATAATTTATTTATAACCCAATAAACAACTTATTGTGATATCAGAATCATGAGCTCCGCCTCTAATATACTATACTTCTTTCGTGCATTGCCTTTAGGAGTCAAAAAAACCATGGTGAAACATGCCAGTTAACTAGAATAATGTTTATGAATTCGTATATTTTAAAACATGAATCTGTCTTTCAACTCGTTGACCCAAAAATCACGAATATTTTGAGCCAAAGGCTGCTATATGCAGTTCAACCCCATGATAAATGAGATCTTTCCTCCTAGTTTACTTTTTATCGGCATGCAACAAATCAAAGTTCACTTTTTGTCAACTAATCCATGATCCATTTAATTAGTATATTTAATTAGTGTTAATGACAAAAGGAATGACGCTATTCAACCTTAAAGGAAAGGATAAAGAGATCGTATTAGGCTTTAATTTGGCATGCCGTTTTATGTTTGGTCTTTTATTTTAGGTCCTATTATTATATATAACAAATATCCAATATATATAGTACTTTTATGTAAAAAGTTGTTTATGACGGTAGTTACTTTAACATAAAGACAAACACGAAATATATTTTGCAGTTTTCTATTGGACGGAAGATAAAAAAGCAAGAAATGTCACAAATTATATATATAACAAGTGGAGGTTTGGATAAAAGATCAAGAAATAGTGATGAGGATATGATGCTGCTACAGAGAAGCTTTGGATATACTTATTTCATTTTTGGATTTAAATAAAATATTTACCATAGCATTATAAATTATTATTTTTAGCTTTTGCATTATTTTTCGTGCAATTTTGCCAACTATACTAAGGTCATCTATACTCCATGCTATATGGGTTACTAACCTACATTTGCTACAAAAAGTTGTCGATTTCAAAGAGAAGGCTCATTTTCTAAATTTGAAAATAATTTCACTTCATTTTTTATTTTTTCTTAATTTTTTTTTATAATCACATAAATTTTATGGAAAGTTTAAAATCATAAGGTTCAAATTTAAGAAGTCTTATAACCACATAAACAAACGTTATGACATATTTAAGACTACATATATTTTAAAAGCTCATTTTTTTTCTAAATTATATGATCAGTTAGATAAGTTCATATAAATTTGTCAACAGTAGAAGAATCGAGTAAAATTGAGGGAATTGTTAATGGCCGCTTAGGGCTTCTAGATCTTTCTCATCGGATAGTAACAGAGATAACACGAGAGAAATGACTGAATAGTACACGACTTGCCTAATATAGTTGAGCCCTTATATATTTATATCAACGCGGTAACCCAGTCTAAATGTCTTACGAAATGAGTACACATTACAAACAATGGCTACAAAATAAATTGGCTAACTGTTACAAAGAGTAGCTACTGCTAACTATGTATAGAATAAATAACTAGGCCTGACTCATATTTTCTGCTTTGGGCCTAAGGTTGTGTATTCTGAAAGCCTAACACCGCCCTTAATATTGGAGGGGGAGACCACCTTCAACTTTCCCAAGAAGGACTGATGAAGGACCCCAGACAAGAATTTAGTAAATAGATCTGCAAGTTGATTGGTAGTGGAGACATGAAACAGCTGGATCAACCTTTCACTCAACTTGGTGAGAATGAAATGACAGTTAACCTCTATGTGTTTAGTACGCTCATGAAATACCAGCTTTCTAGCAATATGAATCACTGCCATATTGTCACAAAACACATAAATGGGAGCAGAAACCGAGACAGTAAGATCAGCCAATAAGCTGGATACCCCATGCTAACTTTACAACGATTTTACTGCGTGCCCGATACTCAGTTTCAGCTGAAGATAAGGAAATCACAGGTTGCTTCTTAGACTTCCATGTAATAAGACTGTCACTCAGGAAAATGCAGAAACCAGTAAGTGCGAGTGTCGGGACATGCAGACCAATCACTGTCAGAGTAAGACTTCACAGACAAATCAACAAAGTTAGAATAAAAGAGATCAATATCAACAGTGCCCTTGAGATACCTGAGAAGGTGGAGAGAAGTAAGAATATGAGGAATCCTTGGGGTTTGTAATAATTGGCTCAGATGTTGAACCCCAAAACAAATGTCTGGACGAGTATGGGTGAGAAGAAGCAACTTCCCAACAAGATATCTATGCCTTTCAGGATTTGGCAAAGGATCACCAACATCAGCCTTGAGTTTTTGGTTTAACTCCAAAGGACTGACAACAGAACTAGCTTCAAACAGCCATATTCCTTTAAAATATCACTGACAAACTTATTTTGATTCAAGAGAAGATTTGCAGGAAAAGTAGAAACTTCAATGCCTAAAAAATAATGCAAAGAACCTAAATCTTTGATTTTAAACTCAATGTCCAATAATTTCTTCAAGTCTGATATTTCATTCAAATCATCACCTGTAAGATTTATATCATCAAACATAGACTGCGAAAATCACCAAATGACCAGGAGACCCCTTAATGAACAAGGAGTAATCATTAAGGGGATGATGATATCCCTTAGAATAAAGTGATTGAGAGAACTTTGCATACCATTGCCTAGAAGTTTGTCTCAACCCATAAAGATTTCTTCAACTTGCAAACCAAATGAATAGAAGAGGAAGAAGAAACAGAGAGACCAGGAGGTAACTTCATATAAACTTCTTCATCTATATCACCATGAAGGAACGCATTGTTAACATCAAGTTGAAACAAGGGCCAATTCTTCTTAACAACCACTGTAGTTAGGCACTTTATAGTGGAAAGCTTTACCACAGGAGAAAATGTCTCATTGAAATCCAGCCCTTCAACTTGTGTGTCCCCCCTAATCACAAGCCTAGCCTTATATTTTTATACTTCACTATTAGCCTTATATTTAATTTTATATACCCACTTGCAACCAATAAGTTTCTTTCCCTTAGGGAGTTGAACAATAGCCCAAGTATTGTTGGCTTCTAGAGCTTCAAACTCTCTACTCATGGCATCCTGCCAGGCTAGAATAGGGGCTTTTTGAGAATTATGGGAGGTACATGAGTTGATGAAGAATGAGTAACAGTGTCAGGACTAAAATAAGAAGTAAATGATGGAGAGGAACAATCAAGAAAGTAATTAACAGGTGGAGTAGGAGAAGATGAAGCAGAAAAAGGAGAAGAAGGAGACACAACTTGACTGGAGATAGGGAAGTTATCAGTAGAGGTGACAAATGAAGGAACAAAAAGATAATCATCAAAGGAGAAGGGAGGATCAATAGTAACTGGAAGCTTGGACGCTGTTAGTTCCATGATTTTTGGAAAAAGGAAAGTCAGGGGAAAAAGGAAAATGATGTTCATGGAAGAGAACATCTCTAGAAATAAAGCATTGTTGAGACTGCAAATTTTACAATTTATAACTCTTCTTTGCAAAAGGATAGCCAAGGAAGACACAAGGCATGACTCTAGGCTTTAGTTTATATTTATGTTGAATTGGGACAATGGCATAATAAAGACATCCAAAATCCCTCAAATGAGAGTAACTTGGTGCCTAGACAAACAACAACTTATAGAGGTATTTGTTGTGAAGTGATGGAGAAGGAAGCCTGTTTATAATGTAAGTGGCTTTAAGTAAACAGTCACCCCAGAACCTTATCGGAACCTTTGATTGAAAAAGTAAGGCTCTAGATGCTTCAAGCAGGATTCTATATTTTCGATCCACCACACCATTATGTTGAGGTGTGTGGAGACATATAGTTTAATGAATAATATCTTGGTCAGAAAAAAACAATAGCAACATTACTAGCTCCTAGTTCTAAAGCATTGTCAGATCTTATTTTCTGGATAGTAACATGAAACTGAGTCTTAACCATTGTAACAAAAGCTTTCAAAAGTGAAATGCATTACTCTTAGACCCCATTAAATGGGTCCATGTACTTCTAGGAAAATAATCCATTATGGTAAGAAAGTATTTAGAACCAGAATAGGTAGGAGCGTGATATGGTCCCCAAGTGTCAACATGGATAAGTTCAAAAGGTTTAGAACTATGAATAGAACTATCGTGAAATGATAGCCTAGTTTGCCTAGCCATTGAGCAAATATATCATGGAAAAGACTACGTAGATGAAACAACAGAAAATATTTCAGGGATAATTTTCATCTCAGCAAAAGGAACATGAGCAAGCCTATGATGCCGAACAATATCAGTTTTATTCATAAAAACTTTATTACAGGTGGAAGAGAAGTATGAACAGAATAAGGAAAAGAACTAGAACCACGCATGGATGACAAGTTGCTGCAAACACTTGACAACGTAGCCTGATTTTGGGAAGGTTTCTCCCATACAAAATTGTGCAATCCAGTGTCCAGTTTACCAAGATCCAGAGGCTTCTTCGTAAAAGGGCCCTGTATGATGCATGAAAGCCTAGTAAATTGAACTATACAATCAAATTCTTCTGTAAGATTATGTACTGAGATTAGATGATGCTTAAAAGAAGGAAGATAAAGAATATTTTGAAGAATGATAGATTCAGTCAAGACAAAGGAAGTCTTTATTAGAAGTCATATGGTCGGATGCACCAGAATCAACTATCCAAGTCAGAGAATCTGATTACTCAGCAAAGTAGAATTGAAAATATAAACTACATTCTTAGGCAGTAGTGTACCAGCAAAATTGGCAGACTCATGATGTTGAGTTGAGGCCCAATATCATAGACATTAGTTTGATGGAGCAATGAGATCAGCTGAGAATATTGTTGTTCGGTGAGACCAGGTACTATAGAACCATGATAGTAGTAGCAGCAGCATGAAGAAGTGTCTAAATGGGAGTAAGATGCTCATGAGCACAAGAATCAGAATCTGTAACCACATTTGCAGCTGTTTTTCTTCCTTTGGTAAACTTGAAGTTAGGAGGGAACCCATTAAGCTTGTAGCACTTCTCAATTGAGTGCCCGGGTTTTTTTTACAATATTTGCAAAAAGTACTAACTTTAAATTGATCAAAATTTACTCTCTGATTGAATTGTATTTGCTGTCCCTAAAATTGAATATTAGGTTGAGGTTGAACAAACTTATTTGTCCCAGAATTGACAATAAAGGAAGCTGACTCAGAAGCAAATGGAAGTGTTGGACTAATTTTCCTTTGCTTTTCATCTTAGAGAAGAAAGTTGTAAACATTTTCTAGAGATGGTAATGGTTGCCTCATCAATAGATTGCTTCTAACACCCATGTATACTTCATTAAGAAATTGATGGATTTTGTCCTCTTCTTTCACCTTTTGAAGACCCTCTTTAGCAGCACAAATGCATGAGTTTGCATAACCACTACACATTAATCCCAGTTTATCCCATATTTTCTTAAGTTTGTTAAAGTATGAAGCAACGTCCAGAGATCCTTGATAATTAGATTCACGCTCTCTATTTAATTCAAATACTTTGGTCCCATTTACACTACTATATCTACTATTTAATTGTTTCCAAATACTTTCAACTGTCTCAGAATATTGGACACTTTCAGCTATGTCCGGAGACAATGAACTAGTCAGCCATGATATAATCATATTATTGCATTTATCCTACTGTTTATAATCGATGAAGTTATATCAGGCTTAACACAAGACTCATCAATAAGCACTATTTTGTTTCTAGCAGACAATGATACTATCATACTACGTCTCCAACCTCCAAAATATTCCTGAAAACAGAACAGATACTAGGGACACTCCGAGAACATCGAAAGAGATGAGAAATAAAGGGGGTGGGGGGAGGATCTGGAGTATACTTAGAGGATGCACTAGCACCAGTAGAAGAATCGGTAGGACCAGTCATGGTAGCAAATGTAGTTGCACAACAATTCAAGGAGAAGTTTTAACCCAGCAAATAACTGACAATAATTCTCAACACCTAGAACCACAGAATATGATGAACATTTCATGTGCAATAACACAAATAAGGAATAGGAATACCAGCCTTCCTCACGACCTGAAGAAGTAAAGGCTTGGATATGTGAGCAATATCTAGGTCGGAGGAGAACATATAAAACTCCAATGAATACCAGAAATCTCAAATCAAACCAGCACCACTGCACTACCAATGACATATAGGAGAAGGCAAAGCCACAAAAATGAATCTTCGACCGAAAATCAGAGAAATCACAAAGCCCGATGAAAATCAAAACTTGATAGAAACTGATAGGGGTAACACCGCTCGATAGAAAAAGACAAGGACTAACGGGTTCACCACTCTGATACCATGTCAACAGTAGAAGAATCGAGTTTCAAAATGTCTTGGTCAAATTTTCTGATATGAATTGTATCTTTTCCCAATGTGGAGTGGACATGGTCTGTTCATAGCTGAATTGATTTTGAATGTTGACATGGAAGAGGAAAGGACGGAGGAGAGGGTGGCAGCGGCTAATGAGATTAGGATTAGGTTTGGGGAAATAGGTTAAACTATTTACATATAACAATGGAATTGTATTTGCTAGTTCATCAGCAACCATTGAAGCGAAAGGAGAACAAAAATACGCAATGAATATATATATATATATATATATATATATATATATATATATTAGGGTTACATTGATTTTTAGTTTGTACAGTGTGTTTCTCTTCCTATATTTAAATGTATTTATATGTATTCGATAACGCAAACACTAATTTTTATTTTATACAGTGATTTTTGATTGTTGTATTTAGATGTATTTATATGTATTTGAATTCATATAATAATTTTTTAAAATATATTATTAGTTCTATCATTTTGATGTTATTCATTAATTAGTTATGCATTTAATCTAACTGTATTCATCTGTATTTTCAACCTAACTATATCCATTTGTATTTAAAACAACAATACAATGAAATAAGTAAAATACTCTTAACACAAATAGAAAAATAATGAATGCAACAAATAAAATATACTCAATAAAGCAGTAATGCCATGTATTAGGAATAAATAAAATATTGTGAATACAAAAATAAACTTGAATACATTGAACACAATTGTTAGATACAACAAAATACAAGCACTAAGTTTATTATGAAATGTGCAGGCAATAGGTTACTATTACAGGTTGTATCCGAGATAAATACATGATGTATTCATATACAAAAATTGCATTTCAAAGTATTTCTGTAAATACTTGTATCAATTCCGAGCAGAACCTCGAATAATGTCGGGAAAAAAAATAAATCGAACTGTATCAGAAAAAAGAGGGACTGAAACTCTGAAGAATAATCTGTTTTTTGGTGTCTTGCGTCTGATAAATCTTCTCATTAATTGGATTGATAATGTTGTGTGTATCTCGTTAAATTAGCAGTTTTCCGTTATTAAACAACTGAAGTGACCTATTATTACGTTGTATTTATGAATACATGGTATGAATACATGTGAACACAACGGCTGAAAGCTGGCTTGCCATTTTGCTACTATATTTATGAATACAGTAACTCGAATACACCGGATACACTATCATAACAAGTAAATGATAGCTACGAAAAGTAATTATGTATATAATAATTATAGAAAGTTAATAGCCACTAAACGATAGTGATTTTGAAAAATTTCTCGTAAAATAATATTACGGGTTAGTGGCCCGATAGTCTCACTTTCGACCTCAATGTAAGGGTATCGTTTTGTGTTGTTTCATTTGTCCATATAAATAGAGCAAAGATGTCGACTGTATTAGCTAGCTCTAATTTTATAAGTATCTTTTAGGTCTAGGAATATTAAGAAAAACAAAACCAATTGAAAGTTCCAATCTTTGTTCAACTTCAAGTTATACGAAACACAAAAACACATTTCCCATAATAAATCCTCTTTTCAAGTGTGTAACAAGCTTTAAAGACTATCTCTTTTTTTTTTCATGGGTCTGAAAAATAACAAATAATACACTCTCCAATTCACTTTAATTGATTTTTTGATTATTCTCACACGTACTAAAAAAATTAATTTTTTGCGTTAATTAACAATGAAATTAATCATATTAATCTTAATTAAAATACTAGAAATAACTTTTCTATCTCCACAAGGTAGGGATAAGGTTGTGTATACACTACCCTCCCCAGATCCTACTATGTGGGATTATACTAGGTTTGTTGTTGTTGTAACCTTAATTAAATACTCCTAGGCTGTTTACTCTAACGATAATTTAAAAAAAAAAAAAAAAGAAATTAACTCCTTCTTAATATATGAAAAAATAAATATTATGAACCACAAAAAGAATTTAAAAAATTAATTAAAATGAACCGAATAGAATAATAGTCTTCGAGATTTTATTGGAATTTGTCAGTATCCTTTTCTCGTAATATATCAACAATATGATAGAGACCCCGTCGAAACCTTATCTCAATATTTGATTAAAATCCCCGAATGAGACTTTTGAGTGTAGTGAACTGTGGTGAAATTCGTCAGCACTAAGACACGTAATTATACAAAAAGAATCTTCTACTCTACTAATTAATCATAACTGAATAGCAGCTATTAAGTAGAAATTTAAAAATAATCAAATTTATAAGTGATTATTTAAAAAAATTATACTTTTAAAAATAATTAAAATTTAGTTATTTTTCATGTAAAGATAAATTTGAACGAAAATATTATTCAAAATTCGAAAACTATTCCAGTATATTATATTGGAGTTCCAACATAAGTATACTGAAACTCCAACATAATTTAATGGAGTTCCAGCATAAGTATATTAGAACTCCAGCATAATATACTGGAGTTCCAGCAACGTATACCGGTCCAGTAGAATATGCTAGAAGTTCATACACAGGTACTCGAATCTCCAGTATATTATGCTGGAACTTTCCGCATGTTAGAGTTCCAGCATAATATGCTGGAAGTTCATACACAGGTGCACCGAACTCCAGTATATTATACTGGACCGGTCTCTGTTACAGTAAAATAGTGGCTATTTTTTAATGACTTGACAAATACTGATTATTTTTAAATGACCAGTCTGAAAACTAACTAGCCCGTGCTATTTTTACCGGATACTGCGATCCAAATATGATACTGATATCATCTCAATCAGTCCTTTTCTTGTCTTGTTGTATATACAAATGGAAGAGGAGTAGCCAAAGTTTCACTTAAAAAGACAGAGGAACGATATCCACGTACACGAATTACACACGGAGATGTTTTACTACGTGGAATAATTGTGAGCCCCATTCCACCAACCCTGTCTTCTTCTACTATTTGATAAATGCATATTGTGTTTTCGTTTTCATTTTGAAAGGGATTTCAGAATTTATTTTATATTTATATCTTTTTCTATTGAAATCATATTTTTAAAAATATGAATTTATATCTATTATTTGTTATAATTTTAATCGACGTTCATATTTAAATTTATGATTTGCATAAAAAAAATATGAATTTAATTGAACCCGTCATCTTAATGTTATATATGTGCCTGCTCATCTAAATTATCCAGCAAAGGTGGAGGTAGAGCAAATTCTTTAGGTTCAATTGACTTATTATTTTCATGGATTCAAACAATTTTACATTTTGTGTAAATAAAAACGTGAATTAAAACATAATACATATAGAATTACATTCCTTATGAATTTATTAACTTTGATTAAATCTTGAATTTGTCTCATTGACGTGTTCTTAGCTTTTGGGCAACCGACCACCTAGGCAATAGCATATGTACACTCCACACTGTCATTTTCGAGTCATTTACGTGGTCATTCAACTTTGTTTATTATCTGTAAGTTAATTTTCTTTTTTTATACGTAAAAGTCATTCAATTATGTGTTTATTATTCAAAAGTCATTTTTCTTTCTTTTGTTATATACAAATTATTTTACTATGCTCTAGTTAATACAATAGTCATTTTAATATAATTTTACAAATCTTTCACCTGAAAAATCTATTATGTCCTTGACATTATAAATCCTAAAATTTATGCGACATCTTCTATATTATATGATGAATAATATATTTATAATTAAAATAAATTAATATTATTTTATAATATATTCGTACATTTAATTTTTTTTCGTAACATTAATTTTCAAGATATATGGGCAGTAGTATTAAATTTGTCGGTAATATTATCGTGAACAAAACTCAAGTCCACGTTCTTAATCTTAAGGAACTTGAATCTCAGGTGGTTTGAATTGAATATTTCAAGTAAAAACTGAACATAAGAAAATGATATGTGTAACATACTGTGTATCATTTGTGTATCACATATGTATCATATTTATATCGATTGTGTCTGACATATGTATCTGTGTATGAGATACATACGTGATACATGTTTGATACATGTGTCGCAAAAGAATTTTTTGAACTCGATTTAATTATAAAGCACGCTGCTTGAGTTTTCAAGAATGTAGCTGAAAATTTGGTGATTGTCAGAATTTCTGGTGTCCAATATATATAATACATATATTATATATTTATCGGCTAGTTTTAATTTAAGTGATAGGGTGAGCGATTAACTCTTCATTTTGTTACTCCCTGATTGAGTATTTGCCTTGGGCTGTTAGTTGGACCAGTTGTCAGTTGAGCTAGCCACTTTTAAGGGCATCTATTTAGAAATTAATCAGTGTGTCTTATTTAATTTTCTAATTAAATTTTTCAAGATAAAAATATTATGAGATTAAGATTTTCAGTTTAAAAATTTAGGACAAAATAAATACTGGTTAATTTCTTAATAACATCCCTAAGAATGACTATCTGCGCACTTGCAACAAAGTGGGCCGTGACTCCGTTGCTGGTTTAATACATTTAGGCAATGGGCTGGCCGGAAAAGATCTGGTGGTCTATGAATGGAAGAAATTGGCAAATAGTCATTTCTTAGAATGCTATTTAAGTTTTAGCCAGAGTTTTCAAGATTATTCAATATTTACCCACTTCTTTTATACCACTAGCTAAGACATGAAAAAACTTCAGGAATGTTTTTATGGAGTTTAAACATATATATCAGTTTGGCAATGTGCAATAGATGGATGGTACATGTTTGGCAAAGCTGGAGACACATGCAGCACATTCCCCCCTTCTTAAATATTCCTGGCTAAACCATAGTCAAAGTAGCTTAGAAATAACACCAGGCAGTCACTCTTAAGAGTTATTATTGAGGAATTAGCCAATATATCTTGTATTTTAGTTTTTTAGTTCAATTTTTCGAGACAAAAATATCTTGAATTTGAAATTTATAATTTAAATTTTCAGGACAAAATAAGTATTGCCTAAGTAACATCCCTAAGAATGGTTGTTTTGTATACTTTGGGATAGGCCCCAATGTATTCCTGGAAATCAGCGGAGTAATCTACTATTACTTAGCTGAAAAAATGGAAAAAATTGCACGGGGCGTCTTATTTGGCCGCCCCCCATTTAACTTATACCCATATTTTTAAAATTATTTAACCTATATCCTAATTTTGACAGCTTCAGGCGCCTCCTTCTTCCTACTACTGTGCAAAACTTCAGCTTATTTAGTGCTGAAGTTTTTACAAATGAACTAAATAACTTCAGCATCTTCTGCTGAAGTTTTTGAAAAAGATTTACGACAAAACTATTGAATCCAGGACAAAACTTCAGCTTATTTAGTGCTGAAGTTTTTACAAATGAACTAAATAACTTCAGCATCTTCTGCTGAAGTTTTTGAAAAAGATTTACGACAAAACTATTGAATCCAGGACAAAACTTTAGCTAAAACATGTTGAAGTTCAACAAATAGAGAACAAAACTTCAGCTAGTAGTATGCTTAAGTTCAGTCGTCTACTAGAATGCTGAAGTTTGCGTGATTGCATTTGCTACTTCCGTATGCCTGAAGTTTAGGCGAAAAATGGATACGCTTGCAATTTTTTTTGCAAAGCAAGTATAAATTAAAACGTGACCCAAAAAACGAGTATAGATTCAAATGGCCCGAAAAAATGTTACAATTTCTTTTGAAGTAAAACAACCCAAAATAATCATTCCTTTCCTTGTTCCTAAGCAAAACCGTTCTTTGCGTATTTCATTAACCCAAATAACTAGATTCTTTCCTCTATATTTTCAGTTTTCCTGTTACCAGGAATTTCCAAGGAATGGTTCTTTTATTAGCTCGGTGTGCAAAAGCTAATGATAAAAAATGAGAGCAATGCAGCCAGAGACGGATTTAGAATTTTTATAATTTGGGTGCACCACTAAAAAAAAAAAAAAAAAAAGTATTAAGTGGGAATTTATCCCTACTTCTCTAGGTAAATAACTCAACATTCAACAAAGTGCATCATTTAGTCTTTATAGAGCATGGGTACCATAAGTTATATTAAAACAATTCTGAAAAATTTATATACATAAAATACTTAGTTTGGCGAAGACACTATGGGTTCACGTGCTCCATACATTAGGCTATAAATCAGCCCCTGAATGCAGCTTTTACAATTTAGTAATGGAAAAATTAGGCCGACATTGTTATTAAAACGAAAAAGGGCCTAAAATATACCTATCATATGATAAATCTTTTATATTTATATTAAAAGCATGAAAGTCCTTAGCGAAATATCGTTTGTCATTTTTATCCTTCGTTAAGTGTACTCTAAATAGGATAAAATTGTAAAAACAAATAAAAATATTATAGCTAAAAATAAAAGGAAAAGAAGAAGTGGGAAACGTTCCTAAAAAAATATAGAATATTATAAGAAGATATTTATTATATAATATATCCTTATGAAAGAGAAGTTAGAATTGTGTGGTTTCAAAAGGAAAAAAGAATACGAGAAAATTGAGTATTTGGAGCAAAGGCAGATATATATAGTAAGTGGCCTGGGTGTTGTTTTATTCTACGATTATACTTCCTTTTTGTTTATTCTGTGTATTAATAGTTAAGACATGCCAAAGATTTCTATGAACAAGTTTAGAAGTTACATATTCCTATCTATTATGTGTTTCATCCTTTTTCTTTTGTAAAACAAGTTTTTATATGTGGGAATTGTCATTTAATTCCTTTTTCTAATATTTGAATAATTATTTAATTATTCCTCTAATATTTTTAAAGTTTTGATATGAAAAATCATATCATTTAATTTCAGTACTTTCAATTTCCTTTCATTTTTAGGTGTCTTGTTTTAATGTTCCGACCATTACTTTAGTAGTCCTTGTTTTTCTTTTCTTTCTTTGTCCTTATTTTTCTTTTCTTCTTTCGGAGTCCTTATTTTCCTTTTCTTTTTCCAATTTTAGGAGTTCTTTTTAAGGCTTATGAATAGTTTTGTAAATAATAATTTAATTATTTTTCTTATGTTTTAGAATTTGAAAATTAAATAAAGTTTTGGTTATTAAACCATGCTTGAGAGTAATCTCTAAATTCATTAATTTCTAAAATTTATTTATCAAGCTTAACTAAAAAAATATTTTAATTTTAAGAATATAAAAAAATAATAGTTGGTAAGAATCAATAACACTAATGATACTACTCAAGTAAAGAACCAAAAGTGAAATGCCATGGTGATTTTTTTTATTCTTCTGAGCATAAAATTCTTATTGAATAATAATTATAATTACAAACTTACGGTTAAACTTGGGATGAACTAATATTAAGATTTGAATCAACAACAACAATTTATTTCTATAATGATAACAACGAATTATTAAGTCCGTGAATCAATTTAACCAAAAAAATCTTTAAATTAATTAATTTGCAAAAAATAAAAAGAAGAGAAAAGCCAGCCATCCTTTTTTAAATTTATCAAATAATTTCATATAATATAGTATTAAAAGCAAAATTGGTGCAAATTCAAACTTTATGCAATAAGGATAAAACAAATTAAAATACTACTAAATGAATTGTCATTAATTTTCTTTTCGTACTCATTTTAGCAAATGACAACTCCTAAAATTTTTCTATATATTAAGTTACTTATTATTTAATATTAAATTAGTGTAGTCATTTAAAATTCTTTGCATCTTCATTACTAATTGATTCTAGACACATAATTTTAAACCTAATTTACATGTTCTTTCTGTACACATATTTTACTGATTGACGTTAGGCACACATGCAACACACATATATTAAGACTAATGATTTATAAAAGCCCCTTTCCATCTATCCGTCTGAAAATATATAAGACGTTAATTCAATTATCAAATTTACCCCCGCGACAACTTCATGTGGGCCTCTCATTAAATGATGTGGCATTCTTTCATTTGTCCACGTGGCTCAGTGGGGCAGACATTATATTTGGGTAATTTTCGACCCATTTAACCGATCCGACCTACTATTTTTTATGTAGGTGAGTTCTTTTACCTTATACCCAACAACAAAATATTCTTTTTTTACCATTTCTCTCATTTCCTCTATCTAAACCATCAAATGGCGATTTTAAGGTTTCTTTAGGGTTCGTGATTTGGTCTGATTTGGTGCGCTCAAAACATGAACAACTTTGATTTCCAACACTATCTTGCAATATCATTCGATTAAAGTAAGTGTTTACAGCTTTAAGTTATTAAATTGTAAAGTTGCGAAATATTTGGGAACTAACAAGTTTATATTTGTTGCATGTGATGTTTTTATGTTATATGAGCTATTTTTATACCTTTCTAGATTTATTTATGTTACTTTTATTTTTGGCGGTCCTTGTCGTATTGGTCCTACATATTAAAGCTAGGATTTTCGTCGATTTGTATAATTAATTGATGATGGCGTTTCATATCTTTATATTTTTATTGTTTAAGCCTTGAATACTGCTGATGTGGTCCCATTTTGCCTTATTTTATTATTGTTACATGTGATTTATCCGAAGGATGGTGGATAAAGTAAATTTATATTTTAATTATGGGGGTGAGTGGGTATTGAAACCTACATTGTCTTATACTAAGAAAGATGTGCATCTGTTGAGTAGTTATGAAGTAGACCATTTTTCTTATATTGATTTGTGTAAAGAACACACTGAAGTGATAGGATTTGTTGAGGTATAACAATTGATATCTATTGTCCCATTTGGGAGGTATTTTTTGTTAGATGGGGATGCAGGGATTAGGAAGATTCAATCCCTAATTAATGATGGTTTCACTGATGTACAATTATTTGGTATTGACCTTTTGGATGATACTCTAAGTATGAACATGAATGTGAGTCATTCAAAGTTAAAAAGAGTGAAGAGAATGGTTTTAGAGAAATTGGAGGCCAGTTACTTGGATAAGTACAACAAGTTGGAGGCATATGCTCAAGAGTTGAGAGAAACCAACCCTGGTACTAATTTGGTGATACAGATATCCAAGGATGCAATGGAGGAAGGTAAGAAAAGATTTTTAAGGATGTATGTTTGTTTTCAGGCCCTCAAGAGTGGATTCAAAGCAGGTTTGAGACCTTTTATAGGTCTAAATGGAACCTTTTTAAAAAGGAAAATGCAAAGAAATGATGTTAGTTGTTGTTGCTCAAGATTCTTGCAAGCATGTGTATCCACTAGCTTGGGCTATAGTACCTAAGGAAGCAAAAAGAACATGGTAGTAGTTCATAGAAAACTTGAAAGCTTCTTTGGACTTGAAAGATGGTGAAGGGTATACATTCATGTCAGATATGCAGAAGGTATGTTACCATATGCTCAGAATTTTTACAGTCAACAGATTATGTTATTTAGTTTGTTAATGTAATGTTTCTTCATGTGCAGAGTCTATTAGATGTTGTAAGGAATGCATGTCCACAACCATATCGCAGATATTGTGCAATGCATATTGAAGCAAAGATTGAAAGACTAATGAGATGAAAAAATTAATGTGGTGATATTCTTGGAGCACATATGAGGAAGAATTTAAGGATATGTTGAAATAGTTAGGTGAAGTATCTGAGGATGTTGTCAGGGACTTGCTGAAATGTCCTTCAGTAAGCTGGTGTAGAGCTTACTTTGATACCCAATGTAAGAATCTAACGGTGGACAATAAGGGTGGGCATATATTGGGTAAAACTGATAACCCGAACCGTTAATTATTTATTGGGATATCAGTATTGGGTTATTGGGTTAACGGTTCGGTAACGGGTAAAAAACAAATTATTGGGTTATCGGTCGGGGCTCGGTTTGCAATTCTGTTATTGGGTAAAAATCGATAACCCAATAAGAATTAACTAATTTATTAATTTACCTTTAAGTATATACATACTATACTAGGGTTTCATAATTCTTTTTCCCTATTCTTTCTCAATTCTCAGTAAGGAAGTTTCTCTTTTTCAGTTTCTCAATTTTTCGTCGCACCCCTACGACCCAACCTCAGCAGTTCTCCGCCTCACCGCGGCTCATGCCCTCACCAGTTATCCGTCTCACGCCTAACGCCCTCACCAGTCACCAGTCACTAGTCAGCCCGTCAAGACTCAGGTCGGCGTCACTCGCCAGTCGCATCACGCCCTCAGGTTGGACATGTGTTTCTCTCTTTTCGGACAAATCTAAAATTATAAAACACTTATAATTTTAACAAGTGTATTTCTTTTTAGAATATTAAGAATACTAAGTAGTAAACTTATGTTTATTTGATACATGGGTTAGCCAGTTTCTGATATTATCAATTTATAATTTATGATGAATATTCATATAGATTATCGTAACATAACCTGTAGCTTAAAGACTTGATTGTGTAATGTTGTCTTACTATTTTATCCCACTTTTTCAGAATTTTTTCACTTCTAGTTAAACATACGAATCATATTCCACGTTTTATTATCAATACAATCATATTGCATTCCATCCTTGTAATCCTATATTTATGCATCATAAAGTTGTCAAAGACAACGGAAATCTGATCTATTTCTTGACTTCTGGCTCAAGATAATTGAGAACTCGACAGTTTTATATATCGCGAAATTATTTTAGTTGTTTTATCTTATCGGGTAAACCGATAACCGAACCGATAATGATCGATAATCGATTAATCGATAACTGATAACCAATATCTTATCGGTTTGGTTATCGGGTTATGATAGTTGTAAACCGATAATATTTAAAATCGCACCGAACCGACCGATGCCCACCCCTAGTGGACAACAACTTTACAGAATCTTTCAACTCTTTGATTCTTGAAACTAGACATAAGCCAATTGTGAAGATGCTTGAGGATATAAGAGTGAATGTGAAGTCTACTGTTAATCTGTTATTAGTTACTGTTGACTAATTGACTAAGTGCTTATTTACTATGTTACTAATTGACAACTACTAGTTAAATATTCTACTGTTGACTAACTGCTTGTTTATTGGTTGATAATTGAAGGTGATAAATCAACTAACGGATAGAGCAGATGAAGTAAGCAGTTGGAGAGGTGAATACAGCTTGTGAACAATTAATTTTTGACCACTCAAATTATATATTATTTTAGTGTAAATATTCTTTTATTTCTAATCTTAATACTTTAAATTTTTATCTTACTCTTCATAGGTTTTATTTAAGAAAACTAGA
>ML376638.1:0-26403 GCA_005239525.1 Nicotiana knightiana | reverse complement strand
ATATATATATATATATATATATATATATTCTTCTATTTAAACATAGGAGCAAATCTTATATTCTAAAAATGTGAATATTTTTGTTGTTTTTGATTTTCTTAAATAAAACCTATTAAGAGTAAGATAAAAAATTAAAATATTAAGATTAGACCTAGAATTAATATTTACAGCAAAATAGTGTAGAATTTTGATGTGGTCAAAAATTAGTTGTTCACAGCCTCCATACCTCTAGTCTCTCTTTAACGCTGCCTCGCGTCTCATCAATCAGAACTATATCATCATTGAACAACATACACCATGGCACCTCCCCTTGAATATCGTGTGTCAGTGCGTCCATCGCTAGGGAAAATAAGAATGTGCTGAGCGCAGATCCTTGGTGTGACCCCATAACCACCGGAAAAGGCTTTGAGTCACCTCCCACAGTCCTAGCTTGAGTCTTAGCCCCATCATACATATCGTTCATCACCCTAATATAAGCTACCGGTACACCTTTCACCTCCAGCTATCTCTAAAGAACATCCCTAGGGACCTTGTGATACGCCTTCTCTAGGTCAATAAACACCACGTGCAAATCTCTCTTCCTATATATGTATTGTTCCACCAACCTCCTGATAAGGTGGATAGCTTCCATAGTAGAACAACCCGGCATAATCCCAAATTGGTTCTCTGATAGACACCGCCCTCGTTACCCTGCCTTCCACCACCCTCTCCCAAAATTTCATATTATGACTCGGTAATTTTATACCTCTATATTTGTTACAATTCTGGATATCACCTTTGTTATGGAATCATCGTACTACACCTCCACTCATTTGGCATCCTCTTTGTCCAGAAAATAACATTAAACACCCAATCCGACACTCCAAGCCTGCTTTATCCACGTACCTCCAAAATTCTAGTGGGATGTTGTCAGGTCCGGTTGCTTTGCCCCAACTCATCTTACGATTCGCTCCCACGACCTTCTCAACCTCAATACGCCTACAGTACCTAAAGTCTTGGTGACTGTCAGAGTGCCCAAATTCCCCTAACACGATCTTTCCGTCCCCTCTTTATTCAGCAGTTTATGAGAGTAGGACTGCCATATTTGCATAATATTGACCTGTTCCATCAATACACGACATTCCTCGTCTTTGATGCACATAAATTGATACATGTCATGAGCCTTCCTCTCTCTCACTCTATCCAGCCGAAATAACTTCTTGTCCCCACCTTTGGCCCTAAGTTCCTCATATAGCCGACCAAATGCAGCAGTCTTAGCCTCTGTGACCGCTAATTTCGCCTCCCTCCAAGCTTCCTTATATCTTTATCCGTTCGCTCTCCTCTGCTCCTCGTCGTTGCTCTCCACTAACTTAAGGTATGACGCTTTCTTTTCTTTCACTTTACGCTAGACCACGTCATTCCACCACCACTCGCCTCGGTGCCTGCCATAGTTGCTCGTCGAGACCCCTAACACCTCTCTCGCTGCCTCTATTATACATTATGTCATCACTGTACTCAAAACGCTAGCGTCCTCACCACTCTTCCAGGCTCTCATAGCCGTTAACCGCCTCTCAAACTCTAGCGCACTGTCCTTAGTCAAAACTCATCATCAGATCCTCGGTTGACCCCGTACAGACCTCTTCTTCCTATTTATCAAGATATCAACGTCCATCACCATAAGCCTATGTTGTGTCACGAAGTTCTCAATCAGGATCACCTTACAATCCTCGCACAACCCCTTATCACATCTCCTAAGGAGGAGATAATCAATTTGAGTCTTAGCAACCATACTCCGGAAAGTAACCAAATGCTCATCCCTCTTCGGAAAAATAGAGTTCACAATCACCAACTCAAAAGCTCTAGAGAAATCCAACAGTGAGGTTCCTCCTCCATTCCTATCCCCAAAGCCGAAGCCACTGTGCACCGCCATAGCAACCAGAAAAAGACCCAATATGAAAATTGAAATCCCTTCCTATAAATCACTTCTCCGTAGGTGGAGTACCCCGCACCACCTCATCGAACACCTCCCAGAAGCGCCTTATAACCTCCTCGTCCAAACCCGTTTATAGTGCATAAGCACTAATGACATTCAGTGTGATCCCTCCAACTACTAACTTAATCGCCATCAACCTGTCATTCACCCGCTTAACATCAACCACTGACTCTCTAAGCTCCCTATCCACCAAAATACCTGTTGATACCCAATTTTGTCCTCATATTTTATAAATACATACATACTTTCAAAACAGCATATTTGCATCATTATTTAGTTTACAAACCTATACAAGCATTTTCTATAATTTTTCATAATTTTTAGAGCTTTAAATTAATTTTCTTATATTTAATTATATATAAATATCTATTAATTATAATTTAAATTATTTTTTAGATAAAATATTTTCCTAAAATAATTAATTTTCACCTATAATATATGTTTCAAATATTTTATTTCATTCCATATAATTACATTAGCATTGTTTAAGCCATTTATCTAATTTTGCAGTAATGGCCTATATTCGTACATAAAGGCTCTTTATTCTATATTATTTATGTCAAAATGGCATATTTATATTTTTTATAATACAAAGTTATTATTTTAAGTATTTAAGTGCATAAATAATATTTTCATTCATTTATTAAGCATTTTTTATAAATTATTTTGATAAATTTTGGGGTATTTAAATAATAGCCTAATTTCTTACCTATTTTCGGACCTAAAACTACCCAGACCTCAGCCCAATTACCCCAAACCTTAGCCCAAATAAACCCCTGGCCGAACAACCTCACAAGTCCAAATGACCCAATCCCCTAACCCAGTCCAAAAAACCCGGCCTCAACCTGCTTTAATCCCAACGGTTGATCAAAATTGATCAACGACTCACAACACCCCTCCCCACTCTCCTTATATACCTTCACCCAAACCCTAATCCCCATTTCTCTTCATCAGTCGCCTTCAAACACCCCTCTCTCCCACCGAAACCCTACCCGCCCTCTTAATCTTCTCCGAATTTGTCTCAATCATGGATTTCTTCCATGATTTTCTTGCTTTTTATGGAATCCATGATTTTCTTACCTTTTATGTGTTACCAGTATTATTTTCAAGACTATGGTGTTACATAGTACTTGCCCCAATTTTGGCAAGTACCAGTCCTCAAATCGGATTCCCCCGCCTTCACCCTTTGAGATTCAGACGATATTTCGTCTATATGCACTCACTATAAGGCTATGTGGTCTGATTAAATGAGATTTTCGACCATCTGTGGTTTCCTTTTAAACTAGGGTTTGAGATTTTCCCTTATTCTTGCTGATATTTGATTGATATTATTCCCTTTCTTGAATTTGACCGATATTTTTCTTATTTTTGTTTAACCCATTGTATTTTCCTATTTTTATTTTTTATTTGCCCTAAGACTGACTCTAATTGATTTTCGTATGATATTTTCCTTGTTCTTTTTTCAATCTATTGTATTCCCTTATTTTAAATGTTATTTGATTCTCGCATATTATTCTCTATTCAATTTATTGAACTTCCTATTCTGTGTATTATTTGCCCTAGATTGATTCTAATTGATTTTGGCACATTTTCCTTATTTTGAGTTTAGGTTTCCTATTTTATGTGTGAATATGCTACTATATAAACCCCTCCCTTAAAACCCCTTGACAAACTTGAATATCCTAATCCCTGCTACTGTTTTCACTACTCTCTTCTCTCACTCACTCACTTTTACACTCGAACACTCTCTAAAATTATTGAACAACCTCCTCCGCTGCAAGCACTGCTTGCAGCCCATTCTCGAGGCTCTTGTGAACTCTGAAGCATCAGGGATTTGGGCATTTTTCTATTACACTCTTCACTCTTTTGATTATGCTATTGGTTAGTGCTTAAACCCTCGCAATGCTCAATTTCATTCTTTCCTTCTGCATATGTATTTGAAATTGTATGAGCATGATTCAACTATGATAATGTTCAATTTTGATGTCATTCTATGTTAATTAAACGCATGAGTACAGTCTATTGTTTGTGTTATGCTAACACTATGATTTGCACTCTGTGATTTCCTGTGAGCATGTTTAGTTTTTAATTCCAATCAAGATCTATGATAACATGAGCCTGACTACTATGATTGTGTATTGTTAAGTTACAAATTTCTGCATATTGTGATTGTATACTACCCTATAACTCCATAGGAACCACACCCTACTTGAATCGACCTTTTAGTACTAAGTCTTGTGTATACTGGATTGCTCTTTGTGTATTAGCACTAGTTCTATCGGAGGCTACTCTAAAGTCTGCCCTAAACACGTTTCATGCTATCCTGATTTTGTGATAGACAAGTACCCTATTTTCTATTAACTATGACTCTAATCCTATGCTAATATGTTTTCCACTATACCTTGGTTCATTTGCTACTCTATTATCACAATGTTTATCCCTCCATTATGTTTAGGCACTGATTAATTTTGCATTAGGTTAGACTTAACTTAATTTAGACCTTTAGGTTTCCACTAGTTCAACTTCATGCAACCTGTGTATGCCTTCAAACCTATTTTTCTTCTCCTAATTACTATGATGGTTGGTATTTTGCTATGTGAACTTTGGTGAATTTACCACTCTGCTTGATCAGTCATTCTATATGCTCAATCTGGTGATTTCTATCCACCATCCTTATTTGTTACTCTGATATTCTAAATTCCTATTCTTAGCCGGCTGAAAGGCAAGGCCATCTAGGTTCTATTGTTGGCCTCCCAAGTGTGAGCACTGCTCGGGGTCCAATTGAGGTCCTTGTGAATTCTGACATACTAGCGTTTGGTCCTAGTCATTCCTTCAACCTTCAAACTGTCCCTAATACTCTATTTCCATGTCATGAACTATATACTTACACTGTTTGCTCCAAATGGTGCAACACTTGTTGCTATGGCACATTGACTAGGGGTCTGAACTCTCTTATGAACCTGTGATCGTGTGGTTCTTTATTGAAGGCCTAAGTATGCTATGAAGGCCCAGTAAGGTTGGGTATTTAGTTATTTCATTTGGTCCTATTATAGGCCCGTTTACTGTTAAGTAATATTACTATTTTACTTATTAATTGGGCATGTAATAGTATCCTTTGTATAAACAATTGGGGTTGTTAGTAAGAGGGGATAGGGTAGATCTTAATGTTAATATGTGATGGGTAGATAACATGCCTATAGGATTAAATGATGCACTTGCTTTATTGTTCATCTCTATGCACATCATAGAAATCATGCCATTGAAAAAAAAGCACACACTTGCACTACTTGATTATTAGCAAAGCATGAGCTCAAATGCCTCAATATCTTTGTTGCTATATGTTGTTAGAATTCCTGCCTGTAGGAAATAAATATCGTTGAACTTTCTGTTAATTTTGCATTACTGCAGCATATCCACTAGAGATCATGCCTATAAGACTCTAATCAGACCTCACTTGTCATTGCAACACATTACTCACCCAGAAAACCTGCCTATAAGGTTTAACAATAAAATCAGGTTCTCAAGTGCTAATCGTTAGAAATCCTGCCTATAGGATGCCATTATTTGCCTTAATAATTGGTAATGACACCGCTTTTAACATTGTTCATCGCTCAATTAGGCCTATATCAAAAGCATGAGTAATTTTAAGTTTCTCTCGATAGATGCTACTCCCTCTATTACATAAATCACCTAGGCACAACATCTATAGGACTAATTACTGAGAATCTTCCATATCAACAATCAATGTGCAACAACTTATGCAATCATGTCTATGAATCTCGTTGGTTCTTAAAACTACATGCATGCCTTGATGCCTATCACATAGTAATCATGCCTATAGGGACTTAAGCTCCTTAATCTTGAACTGCCTAACATGAAAGCCTATTTTCACGTGCATTTGTTGTTTAAGTGTGGAGGCTAACTTGAGCCTTTAATCGCCTATATGTGAAGTCCAACGTGTTTTGTATGTCGCCTAGTTTTGACATTTTCTGAGCAACCTAAGTAAAGTCTAGAACCACCCAAAATAGAGGTCCAATGCCTCCTGGACTAAAGGTATGGGATGGGTAGTGCACGCGTAAGGTACGACTTATAATTGAACTAGTGTGCTTTAGTAACAACTTAAAGATAGTAATCGGGTAGCAGGAGATGATAGTCTGTTCCCGCTGAATAATATGAGTAACATCCCATCTCGAGGGAGTTACGAAGTATTATTTATGTTTCACGGGGTGATCCTTTAGGCTGAAAACATAGGACCCCCCCCCCCCCTCCTCCCCAATCTTATTTCCCTTTTTTTTAAGTATTTGTACTCGTTTACTCAAAGTCTTTTATAATAATAAAATTTCACAAACTTCTTGCTCTTTATATCTTCGTTTATCCGACTAATTCATATAGATCAAGTTCGGTCAGGACCCACAGTTGTGGACCTTGAAGAGTTCCTAACACCTTCTCTTAGAGGTAATTTTGATCCCTTACCCGATCTTTGGCGATGCAAACTAGTCAAACCTGAGTCATTTGCAAATAGGTTCCCTAACGCACCTTAAAACCGTTAGGTGGTGACTCTCCTCTTTTAATACCTCCTTAAAAGAGTTGTAACATGTCGAAGCCTGATTTCACGAGAAAAAGGGGTGCGGCAGCATGGCGACTCTGCTGGGGAACTTCAGGCTCTTACCATACCAAATTTGGTTTGTATGAATTAATCTTCTTTGATAAACGTGCTTCCTTCTTCTTTTATTTACTACTACAAGCACATCCCACTCCTATTTTCATTTTATTTGTCTAATTCACTGTTGTATGCATATCCCTCCCTTATCCTCCTTTTATTTGAATTCGTGGTAATATGCAGATCCCTTCCCTTCTCCACCCTTTCTTGCTCTAGTTGGCTATAACATACGTATCCCTATTCCTAGTCTGTCGTACTTATTTTCTCTAAGTTTATTTTTTACTAGTTTTAAAATTGCTACATAATGTATCTCCCACCCCTACTCTCTCGCTTACTTTATCGTATTCTCCATATTACACGAACTAATTTCTTCCTTGTTTTTCTTTCTTTCTTTTTATGTATTTTATGTTTCATCTCAATACTGCATTTATTGCTTTCACATCTTTTATCATGCAAATACTTGACAATGTGTTGTTTATCTTCGCATAAAGCATGCTCAACATCATATTCCACTTGTGCCCAATTAATACCACAACGGCGCTTGATAAGTGTTCGTGTTCTTCTGAAATTACCCTTTAAATTTGGAAAGGCCTATTTGCGGTAAAACTAGTTGATCAGCGGTGCAGTCGACAGTTTCGTGTTTTTCCCTCTCAAGTGGTCCACTTGAGGGAACCAGTCTAGACCCTTCTAGAAATCTCACTTCAATATCAATTGTGCATGCATCATGTCAAACCTAGTATGGGTTAAAACGTTGTCCGTGTGATAATCCGCTAAGACAAGCCTTGTCCAAAGTCCGACGGGATTTCCATAATCCCAATGGACACCATCACGTTATGTGCATTATTTGGAGAAAATATGCCGGTATGTTGATCATTAATGTGTAAATAGTCAGATCCGGAGGGGGGAAGGGTTGACTCTATTTGTCTTGCAGAAAAGAAGGCAATAAGTCCCCAGGTTCGGCATGGTTCAAAACATCCCACCTTTGCTGCTTGATTGGTAGAAGAACATCTCACCTAGTGACAAGAATCATGTAAGAAGGGTCATCGGAAACATACCCTCCGTGTTGGACATTCAGCCAAATAATGCATTAATTGAGGCTGCCACTATGTTTTGGGATGAGAAGAGAGTTATGTTCCACTTTGGGGATATAGAGATGACTCATTTCTTAGAGGAAATAGGAGGCTTTTCTGGGCTACCATGGATAGCCCTGGTTTATTGGTAGCACAAAATCGCACTCCCCGAGATTTTCTGAAAATGATGGGTTTCAAGAAAAACGATGAGTTACTCTGTCTGAAGAAATCATACATACCATTTGAGCTCCTTTATGAATGTTACGGACATAGAAAGTCATATCTCCTTCACCATAATGAACTTGCCATTACTTCTTTGGGTTGGATACACCGCAGGGTTTTTGTATTCATCGTCTGTTTCTTGGGGATGCTGATATTTCCAATGAAAGGGGATAGGATCCACACTCGCCTGGCCATGGTCGCTAGGACTCTAATGGAGGGAATTCAGGGACAAACTTACACCATTATTCCTATGATCCTGGCTGAGATGTATCAGGCTCTAGATTGGTGCAAAAAAGGGTATGGGCATTTCGAGGGTTGTAATATGTTGTTACAGGTATGGTTATTAGAACATTTCCAGAGAGGTAAATATCTTCAAGAGCTTCTGCGACAACCACTGAATGATCACATAGCCTACCATCATCCGAAAATAATGACATTTATTCCAAATAGGTTTGCGGAACCCGGAAGTGCTATAAGCTGGGTGCGTTTCTTTAGCAGCTTGACTGATGAAAAGGTACATTGGATGTTCGAATGGTTCCCTAGTGGAAAGTTCATCATCAGGTCAAAAGAAAACACTCGTCTAGTGTTGATCGGGTTAAGAGGAATCTATCCTTATAGTCCTAAAAGGGTAATGAGGCAAGCAGGGAGAAAGCAGGTTATACCTCGGGTTTCCAATATAGTCCAGTACAAAGCAGACTTTAAGGGGAATGTCATCCCATTCAAATTCGAGGCACAGCATATGTGGAATCAAAAGGTAATTTTGGAGGAAGGTACCATAGAGCCAGACATGTATCATGCCTACCCTTGATCCCGAAAACTCAACTAAGGACCACCACTATCCCAGATTGCTGGAGTCCATAAAATAAACCCCATATATGTGGAAACCTTACCTCGCACCCCATAACAGACCCTATACATACCTGAATCCACTGAGAAGAACCTGCTCTTCAAGAACATTGCGGAAGAACTCAAGAGACTTACTGGTAGAATTTAAAGTGTCGAAGGGGGAAAAGGCATCGAGGGTTTAAATTATGAGGATTTATATATTCAGCCAGATGTAGAACTGCCATAGGGTTACAAACCTCCTAAGTTCGAAATGTTCGACAGGACTGGAGATCTGAAAGTGCACTTGAGAACTTATTGTGACAAGCTTGTAGGAGTTGGCAAGGATGAAAGAATCCGCATGAAGTTGTTCATAAGGAGTCTCACTGGAGACCCCTATCTTGGTACATCAGTCAAAACCCAAAGAAATGGGTTAATTGGGTGAGCATGGCGTCAGATTTTATGGACCGGTTCAGGTGTAACACAGAAAATGCACCAGACATTTTCTATATTCAGAATCTTAAGAAGAAGCCAACGAAAACTTTTCATGAATATGCTAATCGATGGAGGTCTGAAGTTGCAAAAGCAAGGCCAGCACTGGAAGAAGAATAGATGAATAAGTTCTTCATCCGAGCTTAGGATCCGCAGTACTACGAGAGACTGATGGTTATTGAAAACAATAAATTTTTTGACATCATCAAATTGGGAGAGAGAATAGAAGAAGGGATTAAAAGTGGAATGGTGATAAATTTCAAAGCACTCCAAGATACAAACAAAGCCTTACAGTCAGGTGTTATTTCCAAGAAGAAATAGGTAAGGGAAGTGATGGTGGCTCAAGGTCCAAAATCTCCTCTTACATACCAAATACCCCCACCCAAATATCAGCCTTCACCTCCCAGATACCAATAATTGGCCGCCACTTAACACACTTATAACACCCAGCCAGCATACTACCGCTCACCACCAGCCCGCCAAAACTACCAAAAGCCTAGACCAAATTTCAACCTCAGACCACCTAGGCAATACACCCCAATTGCTGAACCCATCGACCAACCGTGCGAGAGACTGAAAGCTGTCGGTTTTGTCACTCTCATTCCCGTTGTTTCTATGGAAAAATCCTCCCAGTGGATTAATCAAAATAAGACATGTGTCTATCACTCAGGCATGAAGGGTCATACCATTGATGAATGTCGGACTTTAAAGGATAAGATTCAGACATTGATTGACACTAAAGTTATACAAGCAAATGAGGCTGCACCCAATATCCGTAACAATCCTCTCCCAGATAATAGGGGTGAAGGGTTAAATGTGATAGAGACCGATGAAGAATGGGATCCGGAAGGGTCCATTGGACTCATTCGAGAAGGGGATAATCCTAAAACATCTCCAGTCACTCTCACACCTATCGTGGTACAAACTCAGGCACCGATTGAGGTTGAGGTAGTTGCATCAACCCTGTTTGAGATTGAAGTGACAACACCCTCGGCCGCACCAACTCCGTTTGAGGTTGAAGTGACAACACCCTTCGCCGTGACGGTAGCACCTACACCGTCCTTTAAGTCTAATGTTATACCCTAGGACTATGTTGCAGAATTAAGAAGGAAAGGAAAAGTAGAAATAGAGGAAACAGGTGTAGCGCAAGGTATGACCAGAACTAGTAGGATTTATACATCCGAGTATTTGGGAGGAACAAGCAGAGAATCCGTTTCTATATCCATTGGAAGGTGCAGGCAAGAGAATATTATGTGGTTGATCACCTGAACAAAATCCCTACTAGAATATCCATTTTATCATTGCTACAGAACTCCGAGGCGCATAAAAATGCCTTGATGAAGGTGTTGAATCAAGACTATTTACCCAATAACATTACCAGTGGAGAGATGGATAACATGGTAGGGCAAGTGTTGGAAAGACACAAAATCACTTTTCACTAAGACGAGCTGCCGCCGGAAGGACTGAGTCACAACAGGGCACTACATATCACAGTGTAGTTTGAGGACAAATTCATCGCTAGGGTCCTGATAGATGGGGATTCAAGTCTCAACATATGTCCGCTAACTACTTTGAAAAGGTTGGGTAAAGGCCTGCATGAGATACGAGCAGGGAGTATGAATGTGAAAGCATTCGATGGGTGTCAAAGGGCCGCAATTAGGGAGACTAACCTCAGCCTATAGATGGGCCCGACCTGGTTCAATGTTGAGTTTCAAGTGTTAGATATATCTGTTACATACAATTTGTTATTGGGACGACCTTGGATACATGCCGCTAGGGTCGTAGATTCTACTCTACATCAGGCCGTGAAGTTTGAGTGAAACCATCAAGAAGTGATCATCCATGGGGATGGAAGTAATCCCATTTATACCAATTAGACTGTTCCAGTCATCGAGAGTAGAAGGAAGTTGGGTGGAGAAACATACCATCTCATCGAGCATGTAAACACAATTGAGAAATATAAATGGTGGAGAATTAAGATAGAAAGCATATTGGCATGGACAGGATATGAACCAGGGAAGGGTCTCGGTAAGAATATCTAGGGTATCACCAAACCAATACAGCCAAAGAGCCACGACACAACTTTTGGGATTGGGTATGAATACAACTGGCACGAGTATAACAGTTGGTCGCCGCCATGGCGTGGTCCTTATTACCCTCTAGAGCAACCAGTACCACATTTGAGCCAGTCATTTCATCAAGATGACATGATGTGGGGGTCCGAAGAAGATGAAGTTCTAGCTAGCATAAGGAATCTGTTCCTGGACGATGAAGACATGGACTAAAATGCGGTAATTGAGGAGGAGGAGGAGGAAGGCCTTATTATTCAAACAATGGAGAAAGTATTTGTTCTCAGAAATTGGACTGTTGCACCATCAAGGGCCCGTCGAGTTCCTGGGTAGCCTGGCAATTAGCATCATTTATTTTGAAAATAATTTTTTGAGCATTTAAGACATTTTTTAAACGTTTTCGTTTTGAATAATTTTATGAGCATTTAAGACATTTTTTATATGTTTTAATATTTATCAATGGATTGTTGTTTTAGTATTTATTATTATCCTTTACATTTTTCTATCTACAGCGTTATTATTACTTAACCTGATGAACCTACGACTGTCACATGTAATGAGACAACGAAACATAAGGATAGTGATTTAGAGGATTTGGAAGAAGATATAATACCTGAGGAGATCGTCAGAGAAGTGGAAAATTTTGAAAACAAGCCTAAGTCCAATTTGGACGAAACTGAAATAGTCAATTTGGGAGACTCCGAAACATTCAAGGAAACTCGTGTAAGCATTCATCTATCGCCGTCAAAAAAGAAGAATACATCCGGTTTTTGAAAGAGTACGAGGATATTTTTACATGGTCCTAAGATGATATGACCGGTCTGAGCACGTATATAGTGGCTCATAAGCTACCGACCAACCCTATGTGTCCGCCTGTAAAGCAGAAGCTCAGAAAGTTCAAGCTAGATATGAGTCTGAAAATAAAAGAGGAAGTCACCAAGAAGGTCAAAGCTAAGGTTCTCGAGGTGGTTAAATATCCAACCTGGTTGGCTAACATCGTGTCAATTCCGAAGAAGGATGGGAAATTCACAGTATGTGTTGACTATCAGGATTTAAATACAGCAAGTCCCAAAGATGATCTCTTGTTGCCCAATATACACATATTGATCGACAACTATGCCAATCATGAACTCCAATCTTTTGTGGATTTCTTCGCGGGGTATCATCAGATCTGGATGGATGAAGAGGATGCCAAAAAGACATCCTTTATTACACCATTGGGATTATATTTCTACAAAATGATGTCGTTTTGTTTGAAGAATGCTGGAGCCACTTATACGAGGGCCATGACAACCATTTTCCACGACATGATACATAAGGAGATAGAAGTGTACGTGGACAACGTCATCATCAAATCCAAGAAGGTTACAGATCACATAGCAGACTTGAGGAAGTTCTTTGATCGACTTCAAAGGTATAATTTGAAACTGAAGCCCGCAAAATATTCCTTTGGGGTCCCTGCTGGGAAGTTGTTAGGGTTCATCGTCAGTCGCCGAGGAATTGAGATAGACCCGTCAAAGTTATCCAAGACTTGCCACCTCCAAAGAACAAGAAAGATGTGATAAGTTTCTTAGGGCATCTCAATTACATTATCCGTTTCATAGCACAATCAACTGTGATCTGTGAACCAATTTTCAAAATGTTGAAGAAGGATGTTGCAACAAGCTGGACTGGGGAATGTTAGAAAGCCTTTGACAAAATCAAAGAATATTTGTCCACACCACAAGTCCTGGTCCGCCGGAACCTAGGAGACCTCTGCTACTCTATTTATCTGTATTGGATGGGGCTTTCGGTTGTGTCGTGGGATGACACGATGAGACAGGAAGGAAGGAATCAGGCATATGCTATCTGAGTAAGAAGTTCACAACCTACGAAGCACGGTATTCCTTTCTAGAATGTACTTGATGTGCTCTGACATGGATAGCTCAAAAATTGAGGCACTATTTCTGTGCCTACACCACGTATCTCATACCAAGAATGGATCCTCTAAAATATATTTTCCAGAAAATCGTGCCTCCAGGGAAGCTGGAAAAATGGCAGATACTACTGAGTGAGTTTGACATCATCTATGTAAATCAGAAAGCAGTCAAGGGACAGGCACTGGCAGATCATCTGGCAGAAAATCCTATAAGAGGAGAATATGAACCACAGAAAACGTACTTTCCTGATGAAGAAGTATCATTTGTAGGAGAAGATATTACCGAAACATATGATGGTTGGAAAATGTTCTTTAATGGGGGTGTAAATTTCAAAGGAGTGGGTATTAGAGCAGTTTTGGTATCATAGACGGGTCAACACTATCCGGTATCCGCAAAACTCGGATTTTCATGTACCAACAATATGGCAGAATATGAGGCTTGCATCTTGGGATTCAAGTTGGCCATTGACATGAACATCCAGGAATTACTGGTAATTGGTGATTCGGACCTTTTGGTACATCAGGTTCTTGGAGAACGGGCTATAAAGAATACCAAAATATTATCGTATTTGTACGATGTGCAAGAATTTATGAAGAGATTCACAAAGATAGAGTTCAAACATGTTCCGAGAATGTAGAATGAGTTCGCAGATGCATTGGCCACTCTATCTTCTATGATACAACACCCAGACAAGAATTTCATCGATCCTATTCAAGTTGGGATTCATAATCAGCAAGATTATTGTGCTCATGTTGAAGAATAAATTTATAGGAACCCATGTTTCCATGACATCAAAGAATACTTGGCAAAAAAAGAGTACCTAGAACACACAAATCATTCTCAGAAATGCATACTCCGAAGATTATCCAATAACTTTTTCCAAAGCGGAGGAATTCCGTACAGAAGGACTCCAGATCTAGGGTTATTATGGTGTGTTGACGCCAAGGAAACATCCAAATTGCTCAAAGAGATACATGCTAAAAATTTTGGTCCACACATGAATGCCTTTGTTTTATCTAAGAAGCTATTAAGAGCAGGATATTTTTGGATGACTATGGAAACGGACTGCATCAGGTAAGTCCAAAAGTTCCATCAATGCCATGTACATGCGGATATGATACGAGTGCCACCCAATGAACTCAATGCAACAAGTGCACCTTGTCCTTTATCTGCTTGGGGGATGGATGTCATTGGTCCAATCAAAACCGCCGCTTCAAATAGGCATTGATTCATTCTAGTGGCCATAGACTATTTCACAAAATGGGTTGAAGCCGCATCTTACAAGGATGTAACTAAGAAGGTCATCGCAGAGTTTGTTAGGGATCGTATTGTTTGTCGATTCAGGATACCGGAATCAATCATCACCGACAATGCCGCCAACCTCAACAGTGATTTAATGAGATCCATGTGTGAAACCTTCAATATCAAGCATAAGAATTCCACAACATACATGCCGCAAATGAATGGAGTTGTGGAAGCCGCCAACAAGAACATCAAGAAGATATTGAGGAAGATGGTAGATAATCACAAACAATGGCAAGAGAAATTACCATTTTCTTTACTTGGATATCGTACCACAGTTCGCACATCAACCGGGGCAACTCCCTATTTGTTGGTCTATGGTATTGAAGTTGTAATTCCCGCCGAAGTAGAAATTCATTCTTTGAGAATCATACAAGAGGCCGAACTCAGTGATGCGTAATGGATACGAAGTCGTTATGAACAACTGGATCTCATTGACGGGAAAAGAATGAATGTGATGTGTCACGGTAAACTTTACCATAATTGAATGTCCAGAGCCTTCAACAAAAGTGACAGGCCTAGATAATTCACACCGGGGTAGTTGGTGCTGAAATGGATCTTCCCGCATCAAGATGAAGCTAAAGAAAATTTTCACCCAATTGGCAAGGACCCTACATGGTTCACAGAGTACTAATAGGAGGAGCACTCATACTTGCGGAAATGGATGGAGAAGTTTGGCAAAAACCTATCAACTCTAGATGCAGTCAAAAGATACTATGTTTAGATTGTTTACAGTTCTTCATCTGATGTAACTGAATTACACTTGACCTGATTCCCCTTTAAGAGGGGATACGTAGGCAGCCCTGTGGTTTAGGTCATATCTCAATAAAATCTTCATTTTGCGATAGTTAGAAACTGGGGCCCTCAAAATCCCGAAGCAAGTCCAGCCAACCTCGTCATAAGCAGAACCGTCAAAGAATTACTTTTAAACTGGGGTAGAATTTTGAGGAGGATCCTCAAAATTCTAAAGAAAGGAAGTCGCAATGTCTCTAAAAAATGTCACAATCATTGGTTCATCTAGCTTGCTTGATATTGCATACTACTATATTTTTAAAAATAACTACATTCATCAAATGCATGCATATTTTCTCGAAAACTTTATTTTATAAACTACTAGATGTTACCCAGGGTAAATCAAACAGGACCTCAAGACTAGAGCACATGCAAAGATCAAGACCAAAGCACGAACCAACCTTCCACCACAAAACTCATAATTTTTCTTTGGATGCAGGAATAGTAAGACAATGATATCTGCAGACACATCAAGTCACTACATTCAAGATAGCCAATTATCTATCACAAGCACCTCCAGCTTAGAAATACTCTACTATCACTCATCGTTTTCTTTACATGAGGCTAAGCCATGCCTTCTAACTGCATAAGGCTAAGCATTGCCTTTCTTTGCATAAGACTAAGCATTGTCTCCTATTTGCATGAGGCTAAGCCATGCCTCCTCAATTGCATAAGGCTAAGAATTCCCTTTCTTTGCATGAGACCAATGTATGTCTCCTCTTCTTGCATGAAGCTAAACATTGCCTCCCTAATTGCATAAGGCTAAGCTCTAGATTTCTTTGCATGAGACCAAGCACTGTCTTCTATTTGCATGAGGCTAAGCCCTGCCTCCTCAATTGCATAAGGCTAAGAATTGCCTTTCTTTGTATGAGACCAAGCTCTGTCTCCTCTTCTTGCATGAGGCTAAGCATTGCCTCGCTAATTGCATAAGGCTAAGCTCTGCCTTTCTTTGCATGAGACCGAGCTTTGTCTCCTTCTCTTGCATGAGGCTAAGTATTGTCTCCCTAATTCCATAAGGCTAAGCTCTTCCTTTCTTTGCATGAGACCAAGCTCTGATGCCCTTTCTAGCATGAGGCTAAGCATTGCCTCCCTAATTGCATAAGGCTAAGCTCTCCTTTTCCTTGCATCGAGACTAAGCATTGTCTCCTCTTCTTGCATGAGGCTAAGCAGTGCCCCAATCTTACACAAGACTAAGCTCTGTCTTGTTTTATTTTGTATACGACCGAGCATTATACTTTGCATCTCATGGGCTGAAACATCGTCATTTTATCCAAAGGCTTCATAGTCCGAAGGCATCATCCTCATAGCCGGAAGACACCATGCCATGGCATGAGGATCTCTCAATATTGCAAATCATTATTCAAAGTCGTCATGGTTCAGAGGTTCCATTTACATGGCCTGAGGATATCATTTCATGGTTTGTGAGTCCCTTATCGCATGATTCATGGCCCAGGACATCATGGTCTGAGGACATCATCCGCACCATCCAAAGACAACTTTCATGGTCCAAAGGGAATTTGCATCATGTTTAAATTCTCGCAATAATCCATATATACTTGCATGTATCGTGTTTTAAGTTTTACAGGTAATCCAGGAAGTAACCGTTCTCCTAACGGGAGCAATCTTCGCTCCGGTTTCCATTCAACATTCACATCCTGCAATTATTTCAAACACAACCAACCACCATCAATTACCCACTTTTACTTGATAACCGTTCAAATACTCATTTTGAGATACATCCATAACGTTTCAGATTCACATTCATAATCTCGCGCAAACTCGTCCGATATTGTCTCACCTAAAAGAACCCTTTCTGAAACATATTACCGTTCCTATAACAACTCCATCAGTTCAATTCACCATTGGATCCAAAACTACACATGGCTTGATTCCCATTACACCGGGGATATGTAGGCAACTCAGGAACTAGGGTTCGCCCCCTATTTTTACAAATCATACTATCCTTCATTCAATTTGGTCAAAATCGATCATCATTTTCTTTACTCGACAACTCTTTCATCATTCCCACGTAAAGAGGGGCATCTGTTGATACCCATATTTGCCCCATATTTTTCAAATTCATACATACTTTCAAAATAGCATATTTTCATCATTATTTAGTTTACAAACCTATACAAGCATTTTATATAATTTTCCATAATTTTTAGAGCTTTAAATTAATTTTCTTATATTTTAATTATATATAAATATCTAGTAATTATCCTTTAAATTATTTTTGAGATGATGTACTTGCCTAAAATAATTATTTTGCACCTATAATATATGTTTCAAACATTTTATTTCATTCCATATAATTACATTAGCATTTTTAAGCCATTTATCTTATTTTGCAATAATGGCCTATATTCGTACATAAAGGCTCTTTATTCTATATTATTTATGTCAAAATAGCATATTTATAATTTTATAAAATAAAATTATTATTTTAATTATTTCAGTGCATAAATAATATTTTTCAGTCATTTATTAAGTATTTTCTATAAATTATTTTTGATAAATTTTGGGTTATTTAAATAATAGCCTAATTTCTTACCTATTTTCGGACCTAAAACTACCTAGACCTCAGCCCAATTACCCCAAACCTTGGCCCAAATAAACCCCTAGCCCAACAACCTCACTAGCCCAAACGACCCAATCCCCCAACCCAGTCCAAAAACCCGGCCTCAACCTACTTTAATCCCAACTGTTGATCAAAATTGATCAACGGCTCACAAAACCCCTCCCCACTCTCCTTATATCCCTTCACGAAACCCTAATCCCCATTTCTCTTCATTAGCCGCCTTCAAACACCCCTCTCTCCCACTGAAACCCTAGCCGCCCTCTCAATCTTCTCTGAATCCGTCTCAATCATGGATTTCTTCCATGATTTTATTGCCTTTTATGTGTTACCTCAGTATTATTTGTAAGACTATGGTGTTACATAGTACTTGCCCCAATATTGGAAAGTACCAGTCCTCAAATCGGATCCATCGCCCTTCAACCTTTGAGATTTAGATGATATTTCGTCTATATGCACTCACTATCAGGCTCTATGCTCTGATTCGGTGAGATTTTCGACCATCTGTGCTTTCCTTTGAACTAGGGTTTGATATTTTCCCTTATTCTTTACTAATTTTCGATTGATATTCTTCCCTTTCTTTTGTTTGACCGATATTTTCCTTATTTTTGTTTAACCCATTGTATTTCCCTATTTTGATTTTTTATTTGCCCTAAGACTGACTCTCATTGATTTTCATATGATATTCTTCTTATTCTTTGTTCAATCTATTGTATTCCCTTATTTTAAATGTTATTTGATTCTCGCATGTTATTCTCTATTTAATTTACTGAACTTCCTATTCTGTGTATTATTTTCCCTAGATTGATTCTAATTGATTCTGGCATGTTTTCCTTATTTTGTGCTTAATTTTACCATGTTTCCTATTTTATATGTGAAATATGCTTCTATATAAACCCCTCCCCTAAAACCCCTTAGACATACTTGAATCTCCTAATCCCTGCTATGGTTTTCACTACTGTCTTCTCTCACTCACTCATTGTTACACCCGAACACTCTTTAAAATTATTGAACAACCTTCTCCGGTGCAAGAATTATTCGGATCCCATTCTTGAGGCTCTTGTGAACTTTGAAGCATCGGGGATTTGGGATTTTTGCTATTACACTCTTTTGATTCTGCTACTGGTTAGTATTTAAACCCTAGCAATGTTCAATTTCTTCCTTTCCTTCTGCATATGTATTTGAACTTGTATGGGCATGATTCAACTATGATAATGTTCAGTTTTGATGTCATTCTATGCTAATTAAACGCATGAGGACAGTCTACTGTTTGTGTTATGCTAATACTATGATTTGCACTCTGTGATTTCTTCTGAGCATGTTTATTTTTGAATTCCAATGAAGGTTTATGATAACATGAGCCTGACTACTATGATTGTGTGATGTTAAGTTACAAATTTCTGCATATTGTGTTTGTATACTACCCTATAACTCAATAGGAACCATACCCTACTTGAATGGACCTTTTAGTAATAAGTCCTATGTATACAAGATTGCTCTTTGTGTATTAGTCCTAGTTCTATGGAAGGATCCTCTAAAGTCTGCCCTAAACACGTTTCATGCTATCCTGATTTTCTAAGAGACAAGTACCTTATTTTCTATTAATTATGACTCTGCTCCTATGCTAATATGTTTTCCAGTATACCTTGGTTCATTTGCTACTCGATTATCATAATGTGTATCCCTCCATTATGCTTTGGTACTGATTAATTTGGCATTAGGTTAGACTTAACTTAATTTAGACCTTTAGGTTTCCACTAGTTCAACTTCATGCAACCTGTGTATGCCTGCAAACCTGTTTTTCTTCTCCTAATTCCAATTATGGTTATCTATGTGGTATTTTGCTATGTGAACTTTGGTGAACTTACCAGTCTGCCTGATCAGTCGTGCTATATGCTCAATCTGGTGATTTCTGTCCACCCTCCTTATTTGTTACTCTAATATTCTAAATTCCTATTCTTAGCCGACTAAAAGACAAGGCTATCTAGGTTCTATTGTTGGCCTCCTAGTGTGAGCACTGCTCGGGGTCAAATTGAGGCCCTTGTTAAGTCTGACACACTACGGTGTGTTCCTAGTCATTCCTTCAACCTTCAAACTGTCCCTAATACTCTATTTCCCTGTCATGAATTGTATATTTACATTGTTTACTCCAAATGGTGCAACACTTGTTGCTATGGCTCATTGAAATGGGGTATGAACTCTACTATGGACCTATGATCGGGTGGTTCTTTATTGAAGGCCTAAGTATGCTATGACTACTGTTATGTAATATTACTATTTTACTAATTAATTGGTCCTGTAATAATATCCTTTGTATAAACGATTGGGGTTGTTAGTAAAAGGGGATAGGGTATATCCTAATGTTAATATGCGGTGGGTAGATAACATATCTATAGGATTGAATGATGCACTTGCTTTATGTTGTTCATTCTCTATGTACACTGGAGAAATCATTCCATTAGAAGAAGAAAAAAAGCACACACTTGCACTACTTGATTATTATCAAAGCATGAGCTCAAATGCCTTAATATCTTTGTTGTTATATGTTGTTACAAAGCCTGCACATAGGAAATAAATATCGTTGAACTTTCCGTTACTTTTGCATTACTATACATATCCACTAGAGATCGTACCTATAGGACTCTAATCACCTCATTTGTCATTTCATCGCATTATTCACCTAGAAAACCTGCCTATAAGGTTTAACAATAAAATCAGGTTCTCAAGTGCTAATCATTGGAAATCCTGCCTATAGGATGCCACTATTTGCCTTAATAACTGGTAATGACACCCCTTTTAACATTGTTCTTCGATCACTTAGGCCATTATCAAAAGCATGAGTAATTCTGATTTTCACTCGATAGATGTTACTCTCTCTATTACATAAATAACCTAGCAGCAACATCTATAGGACTAATAACTGAGAATCTGCCATCTCAACAATCAATGTGCAACAACTTATGCAATCTTGTCTATGAATATCGTTGGTTCTTAAAACTACTTGCATGCCTTGATGCCTATCACATAAAAATCATGCCTATAGGGACTTAAGCTCCTTAATATTGAACTTCCTAACATGAAAGCCTATTTTCACGTGCATTTGTTGTTTAAGTGTGGAGGCTAACTTGAGTCTTTAATCGCCTATATGTGAAGTCCAACGTGTTTTGTATGTCGCCTAGTTTTGACATTTTCTGAGCAACCTAAGTAAAGTCTAGAACCACCCAAAATAGAGGTCTAATGCCTCCTGGACCATAGGTATGGGACGGGTAGTGCATGCATTACGACTTATAATTGAACTAGTGCACTTTAGGCAACAACTTAAAGATAGTAATTGGGTAGCAGGAGATGATAGTATGTGCCTGCTCAATAATAGAGTAACACCCCGTCTCGAGGGAGTTACGAAGTATTATTTATGTTGCACGGGATGATCCTTTAGGCTAAAAAACATAGGACCCCTCTTATTTCCCTTTTTTTAAAGTATTTGTACTCATTTACTCAAAGTCTTTTATAATAATAAAATTTCTCAAACTTCTTGCTCTCTATATCTTCGTTCATCTGACTAATTCATATAGTTCAAGTTCGGTCGGGACCCACAGTTATAGACCTCGAAGAATTCCTAACACCTTCTCTTCGAGGTAATTTCGAGCCCTTACCCGACCTTTGATGATGCAAACTAGTCAAACCTAAGTCATTTGCAAATAGGTGTCCTAATGCACCTTAAAACTGTTAGGTGGCGATTCTCCTCTTTTAACACCTCCTTAAAAGAGTTGTCACATGTTGAAGCCCGATTTCGTGAGAAAAAGGGCCGCGACAATACCCACTCCGTTCTTGCTCTTCAGGCCTCCGGAGTACCACAACTTATACCCGTCCACATGCTTCGCTTTCAATCCTACCCACCTAGTCTCTTGAACACACGTTATATTGACCTTCCTCCTCTGGAGAATCTTTTCCACCTCTATAGACTTACCCCAACATCTCTATATTCCACGATCCAATTCTCAACCTATAGGCACCCTTGCTCCCCTTCCCCCTTGAGCCCCATCCCGCCCCCTGGCCCTTGCCCTACCCCTGCCCCACCACCCGTCCTCCAAAGGACATGACCCTACTCTGGCATTATAAATTGTTGTATGTATAGATGAATATAAATATAAATGGGTGAAGAAAATCCCAAAAATGGAGTATTATCTAATCCTCAACTTTCAGGGAATCGAAGGTGCTTGATCATTTTGATCATTCCCATTAAGAGGCATTTATCAAGGACCAAATTAGCCAAACCCCTATACATGAGGGACCATTTTGATCATTCCCTCCTGTAATCAGTGTGTCTTTTGTAGTGTCATTTCTTGATGAGTCACTAATTTATTGTTGGTTTTCTGATTATTGACTTGATAGTTGTTGTCTCTTGATAGATACCTTTCATCTTTTATTTACTTCTTGCTTGATATATTGGTAAAAAATAGACTTCACACGTGTAATATTTCTGATGACAAGTCAATCTACGTGGATCAATGGAAACATGACAGCTGGTCAGAAGTTAGAAAGAAGTACGGGACAAAGAGAAACGGAATAGCATACACACGAGACAATTAGATGCGGGAGTTCCCGTCTAATTAAGGAGTTGAAGAGACACGGTCAGAATGAACCAAGGCAGAATAAAGGGCAGATTCAAAGATCTTCAATCAATGAGCTAAACGTAACATAATCTTCACTCAACAGTTACGATTACCAATTGTAACACTACATTAATGATAGTATTAGTCATTGATCTCAATCATTAAGAAGAGTAGACGTTATATTAAGAAATTCTCTATTAATGGGAGTAAAATCTCACTTGTATAGACACGTTTGAACCACTACTGAAATATAATTACTTTTATGTGATTTTATTGCTTTCTTATTTACATGTCTAATTCTTATTATTCGGTTATCAGAAGCTCGAGTACTTCTTAAAATAGCTTTGGTTAAGAATCTAATTATTTGGTTAAAAAATTAGTTTTGTTACCGGGAATCTGATAATCTTTGTTTTTCTCAAATAACCTTTATCGAATCATGTCGAATACCAACGACAACAACCAACAAATAACTGGAACCCCATTTCCATCACCTCAGGGATCCCCACGAGGTTCAAGGGACAACTCCCCAGAAAGATCTACAACTCACAACAATGATCAAATTGGAAACGAGCAAATAGGAGAACAAGACCCTGTGAAGCAGATGGTTGGTGAATATGTGAGTGAAGCTCAACTGTGTCACCTACGCCTCCTCCAAAAAACACCGCGACTATAGAAAATCCACAATCTAGACTAGCAAATTTAGGAAGTAGAGGCACTCTAAATGAATCACTTGAAAGAAGACCAGGTATGTCTAATAATTCATATTTACAATCTTTAATACTAACCTTGCAGAAATAGGTGAAGGAACGAAATGATCGCATCAAGCAAATTCCTAGAGTACCACCTGTCATCAAGGGTATTGATATTGATAAATACTCTCAACAACCCTGGAAGCCAAGTGCAGCACCTTTGCCGATTCCCAAGAAATTCAAAATTCCTGACATACCAAAGTACGATGGGACAACTGATCCACGTGATCATGTTACTACTTTCACCATAGAAGTAAAAGTCAATGACCTGACTAAGCGAGAAATTGAATCTGTGTTGGTAAAAAAGTTTGGAGAGACACTCACCAAAGGAGCATTAACATGGTATTCTCTCTTGCCCAAAAATTCTGTTGATTCTTTTGCTGAGCTTGCAGCTTTGTTTATAAAAGCACATTCCGGTGCACAAAAAAGTGGAAAAGAGAATGGAAGACATATTAAAAATAAAACAAGGAGATACGGAGTTGCTTCGTGAATTCGTAGACAGGTTTCAACATGAAAGGATGCTTCTACCAAGAGTATCTAACAATTGGGCAGCTATGGCTTTTGCAAGTAATTTTGAATGATAAAAGCTCTGAAGCCACGAGGAGACTCAAAGAAAGCTTGAGAGAGTTCCCATCTACGACATGGAATGATATTTATAACAGGTACAGCACCAAATTACGAATCGAAGAAGATACTATTGCCCAATCAAAAGCAGAAGGCAGGATGAGTTCTAGATGCTCCGAATCAGAAAGGAGAACTGGAAAAAATAGGTACGATCCATACATGGGATCTTCGGGTCGAGAGGCTCATTCCAAATCTAAAAACCCATGGTCTGATCACAGACCGTCAAATAGAGATTCGAGCTCATCATCATCAAGATCCAGAAAGGATCAAGATGAGCGAAATAGAGGTAATACAAGAATTGGAGATTACAATTTCAATGTAAGTACTTTCGAATTAATTAAAGTATTAAGAAATATGGGTGATAAAGTTCGATGGCCCAAAGAAATGAGATCAAATCCAAACAGAAGGAACCCAGACTTCTTGTGAATTTCACAACGATCATGGGCACAAAACATCAGACTGCGGGTTATTATAAGGTGAGGTAGAACACTTATTAAAACAAGGTTATCTAATATAATTGTTTAGTGAAAAAGGTAAACATGCATATATGAAGAATAGGTAGGAGCCCCCAAAACCACCATCTCCGAAGAGAACTTTAAATGTGATAAATGGAGGAGAGGAGGTAAATGGCGTAACTTATACTTCAGCAAGAAGGATGACCAAGTTCACAGTAACCCACGGGAAACGAACTCGTGAGACTTTGGAGGCTGACAGCATCTCATTCGACGACACCGATGCGGATGGATTACTACTTCCACATAACGACGCACTGGTAATATCTCTACTTATACATGACACTAGCGTGAAAAAAGTATTGATTGATCAAGGTAGCTCAGTCAATATCATTTTGTTGAGGGTTGTGGAAGAGATGTTAATGGGGGACCGTGTAATTGCAAATGCACGTTCCTTGTCCGGATTCGACAACTCTACTGTCATAACAAAAGGAGAAATTGAGCTTAATACCTATGTAGAAGGTGTCGTCAAGGAAATGAAATTTCAAGTTATAGATACAGATATGTCTTATAATGTAATCATGGGGGACCATGGATCTATGACATGGATGCAGTACCATCTACTCTGCATCAGGTAATCAAATTCCCTTCCAAATGGGGAATCCAGCAGATTCGAGGTGATCAACAGACTTCAAGAAACATCAACTCAGTGATGCATTCCAATAAAAAAGAAATAGTGGAAGAATCAAAAGACGAGGGAGAAACTCGAACAGACACGGAAGAAAATGACAAATACACGGTGAATAAAATCACCACGGATGTCGTATCAAGACATACGGACATGGATTCCAGACTTGATGTTATTCAAGAACCAGAAGAGATTCGATGTTATTCAAGACCTGATGCAGTACCATCTACTCTGCATCAGGTAATCAAATTCCCTTCCAAATGGGAATCCAGCATATTCGAGGTGATCAGCAGACTTCAAGAAACATCAACTCAGTGATGCATTCCAACAAAAAAGAAATAGTGGAAGAATCAAAAGACGAGGGAGCAACTCGAACAAACACGGAAGAAAACGACAAAAACACGGTGAATCAAATCACCACGGATGTCGCATCAAGGAATACGGACATGGATTCCAAACCTGATGTTATTCAAGAACCAGAAGAGAATGAAAATATCAAGACAACGACTGAGGAGCTCGAAGTTGTTCCACTATTCGAGCTTAAGCTTGAGCAAAAAATCCATATAGGAGCAAGGCTAAGCCCGACTAGAAGAGGTAATTTAATTGAATATTTAAAAGTTAACGCAGATTATTTTGCTTGGTCCTACTCGGATATGACAGGTATACCCCCAGAAGTGATGAATCAAAAACTAAATGAAGAACCATCCTTCGTACCTGTCAAGCAAAAGAAAATAAAGCAGGGATCGTTCAAGAATCAAGTGATTGTGAACAACTAATTTTTGACCACACTCAAATGTTATACTATTTTAGTGTAAATATTCCTTTTAGGCCTAATATTAATGTTTTAAGCTTTCATCTTACACTTAGTAGATTTTATTTAATTAAAATAAATAAATAAAAATAATACTCACATTCTTAAAGTGTGAATATATACATGGAGTATCTTTTAATTAGAATTTTAATAAGTAAACTATTATATTTTTTTTGGCATAATTTAAACTATAGTGTAAATATTGAGTTTTCTTATTTTTATAGTTTCCTTTAAGTTTAAAAGTAACGTTGGTATATATATATATATATATATATATATATATATATATATATGATTTGCCATTTTTTTTATCTAAGAATTAGAAAAGAAAAAAAAGTTTAAAAAAAATTTAAAAGAAAAGAAAAAAAACGGAAAGAAACAAATAAAAAAAAAATTTGCAATAACAAACTTTATCTAAAAGTAAAAATCTGATTTTTTTTTTTAGTTAACTAATCCTATAACAATCCTAATTATCCCACCCATTGTTTATCTTCATTTTTAAAAGTCAAATAATTCTTAAATCCCTTTTTCTTAGTCTCAAATCTCTCAACCCCACTCCAACTCCAAC
>ML376637.1:8903-25152 GCA_005239525.1 Nicotiana knightiana | reverse complement strand
TTTTTTGAGTGTTGTCTAACTGGAAGAACCTGGTTCTTCTTGATGTACTTACTTCTACTATTGCGGAATATTAAATGCAGTAAAGTAAAAACACAGAGATTTTTACGTGGAAAACACCTGGCTCAAAAGGTGAAAAACCACGACCTACTCCTCAGTAGGATTTGCTCAAACACTTCACTAAGAATCTGAGCCAAACAGACTTACAAAATAAACTCTTTTGTAATCCTAGGACTAAATCTAATCCCTTTGTAGTAACTAGCCCCTAGCTAATTTCTACAAGCTTCAAGTTAACTCTAACTTGAACAATGCGTACCTATTACAATTGCTTCTATGAAAGCTGAAAAGATACAATATTGAACCTCCTACTACAATCAAATAGACTCAATAATTAATCAGATGGAACTGGTTCTTGTAGTTGAACTGTAGCCTTTGTGTCGCACAATAATTCTGCTAGCAAAATAACTCTGGGAACTTTTTGCTTTCAGACTTTAATTCACTTTAGCTTTTGTGCGCGTTAAGAATTCCAGCAGAAATACATTGAGTATTTATAGAGTCAGTTGAGCANTCTCATCAGTTTGCAACATTTTCGCATTAGGAGACAATCTCTTGGTTCATTGATATTTCACATTCACAAATATCTCCTATGCATATACGGTTCATGTTCCAGCTATTCAGTTCAAGATGTGTGCTCTGATGGACCTGGTTCAACTGGTCAACTATTTGTCAATCTTCAAAACTATGCAGTGACATGGGTCAACATAATTTAATGGAGGGTTTTAGGGTTTTTGTGATTTGGGGAAGATACTGGAGAGGGGGGATTTTGGAATGGGTTAGGTTGGGTTGATTAATGGGGTAAGTTAACCGGTAGGGTCTTGGGTTAATAAATATAACTCAGGTTAAAATAATGTGGTGGGTTAATTCGGACGAATGAGGACATTACACGTGGACATTATGGGGTTTAAAAAAAATTTAAAAAAAGATTGTGTCGTTAGTTAATTAATGGCATAGGTGAGTCATATGTGTAACGGCAGTGGCATGGAATAAGTATTTTTTTAACGGATGGCATAGATAGGCCTTTTCTGAAAGTTGAGTGGCATTTTAAGGCCTTTTCCGTAATAAAAATTAATTTTTCAACCCCACATTTTNTGCCGCGGCCCACGCTTCCTGGGGGGGCACGGGCGCCCGGACCCGGATCGCCCGAAACTCGTCCGGACAATAGAGAATGACCTAAGGAACATTGGTCACCGGCCCGCCATGACCGTTCGTCGATATTCTGGCACTATAGGGCCACAGAGAAAACTCGGCCCGATTCCGACATTTTCGTGTGCCGCGGCCCACGCTTCCTGGGGGGGCACGGGCGCCCGGACCCGGATCGCCCGAAACTCGTCCGGACAATAGAGAATGACCTAAGGAACATTGGTCACCGGCCCGCCATGACCGTTCGTCGATATTCTGGCACTATAGGGCCACAGAGAAAACTCGGCCCGATTCCGACATTTTCGTGTGCCGCGGCCCACGCTTCCTGGGGGGGCACGGGCGCCCGGACCCGGATCGCCCGAAACTCGTCCGGACAATAGAGAATGACCTAAGGAACATTGGTCACCGGCCCGCCATGACCGTTCGTCGATATTCTGGCACTATAGGGCCACAGAGAAAACTCGGCCCGATTCCGACATTTTCGTGTGCCGCGGCCCACGCTTCCTGGGGGGGCACGGGCGCCCGGACCCGGATCGCCCGAAACTCGTCCGGACAATAGAGAATGACCTAAGGAACATTGGTCACCGGCCCGCCATGACCGTTCGTCGATATTCTGGCACTATAGGGCCACAGAGAAAACTCGGCCCGATTCCGACATTTTCGTGTGCCGCGGCCCACGCTTCCTGGGGGGGCACGGGCGCCCGGACCCGGATCGCCCGAAACTCGTCCGGACAATAGAGAATGACCTAAGGAACATTGGTCACCGGCCCGCCATGACTGTTCGTCGATATTTTGGCACTATAGGGCCACGAAAAAAACTCGGCCCGATTCCGACATTTTCGTGAATAGGGCCACTAATTCCTTATCACGGCTCAAAATTCAATTAGTCGTGATGGCACCTAATCCAACACGCTAGGTAAGCCGATTAAGAACTATCCAATTTAATGAGGTTTTTTTAACAAATAAATGATAAAAATAACTAAACCTTAATACATTTCCCAAGGACTGGTAGTACAAATCATGAGCTTCTAAGATTTAAATTTTTACAAAATGAATAGAAAATAAACACAACATTGGCTTCAAGTAAATAGAAATCATTGTAAAAATCACTGTTCAGTTTGATTTGTAAAAATCACTGATTCAGTTTCAAACTGAACAGTGATTTTTACAATGATTTGAATTTATTTAAAACCGATTTTGTGTTTATTTCAATTCATTTTGTAAAAATTTAAATCTTAGAAGCTCGTGATTTGTACTACCAGTCCTTGGAAAATGTATTAAGGTTCAGTTATATCATTTATTTGTCTAAAAAATCTCATTAAATTAGATAGTTGGTAATTGGCCTACCTAGCGGGTTGTGTTAAGTTCCATCACGACTAGTTGAATTTTGAGTCGTGGCAAGGAATTAAGGGTTGGGTTAAAAATGGCCGGACATAAAGGCAGAATGGTAAAAAGCGAACAAAAGATGGACAAAATAGCTATTTACAAAAATGACCCTTCAGCACTTCCGAGGAAGATTTTCAGGCTGTCTTGGCAAAACGGCCGGAATACGAGGGTAAAGCAGTAAAAAGTGACCAAAAACAACAATTTTTCAGGGAAATTTTATGAACATGTGGACTTTAAGCTCTTTTTTTTCTTGAAAAAGATGTGGGCTGAACCAGATGGTGGTTGCCTACGTATCTCGCATCCGGTGAGAATCAAACCCGCTTAGTTCGGTGAAACTGAGTATTTTTCTCTTTTGATTTTTATGAAAATTTATCTTTACACCTCACGCCAGACTACTAAAAAAAATCTTAGTAAGAAAAAAGGATTATTTATACTAAACTAGGAGAATGATTTTTTTTTTTTATAATTCCGCTCAACTATTTTCTAAAGCCGGTCAAAAACGCAAGAAAGCCTTCCAAATGATGTAACAAGTAGCACATAAGTGAATATGATGGTCTCAAAGAGGATACCTGTCTTATACGGACCCGTCCCCTGTGCTGAGTTTCACTAAGTTAAATGCTCGTGATACAAATAAAGCGAACCTACTAGGGATATCCGGCACGAGGTTTGTTATTCTAGGTTTAAATCCCAGTGGAGAATGTATCTAGACTGGATTACTCTAGCGGACAACTCGAGCCGAGGAGGGTCAGCGTACCGGTAGCATTTCTTTCCGGCTTAACTGGTGGTGCTCCCCGCCTAAACATGTGTGACTAAAATCCTTCACCGGGTGACAAGAACCTCAGTTATCTCAAAGAAATATGGTTATGTCAAGCAAATGCCCAATTTAATTTCAAGAAGACTCAGAGGGGTGCGTGAGAAAATAGTTTATGTATACAGTTCAACAATATCAAAGCGATAAAAAACGGACAAGTAGCGCATTAGGCACAAATAAATCACAATATATACAAAATTAATTGTGATGACCCAAAAGGTCATCCTTTGTTTTATAAGTCAAAACTGTGTTGCGAGGCCTTAAAAACCTCCTTTTATCTCACCTCGTTTTGCATGCGCAGCCCAGGCGTATATCCGGGAAGCTTCTATGTGAAAAACTGAGAAAAATGCTAAATTGGCCTTAATATTGAATTTAGGTTGACTTAGGTCAGCATTTTTGGTAAACGGACCCAGAACCGTGATTCGACGGTCGCGGAGGGTCCGTAGGAAAATATGGGACTTGGGCGTATGCCCGGAATCGAATTCCGAGGTCCCAAGCCCGAGAAATAGATTTTTGAAAGAAATTGATTTACTGAAAATATAAGAGTTTTTGGAAATTTGGTTATATTTGAAATTTATGGTATCGGGCCCGTATTTTGGTTTCGGAGCCCGCTACATGTTCAATATGACATTTGAGTTGTGTCTGTGAAATTTGGTATGAAACGGAGGTCATTTGACGTGATTCGGGCTCGTAGTTGTGAAATTTGATACTTTGGAAGTTTTGGATTTTTTCTTGGATTTTAATGCTAAATTCGTTGTTTAAGATGTTAACTTGCTGATTTGATCGCACAAGTAAGTCCGTAGGATGTTTTTGAGGTTGTGTACATGTTTGGTTTGGAGCCCCGAGGGCTCGGGTGAGTTTCGGGTAGGTTCCGGGGTGTTTAGTGTTGAAGAATCACTGCTGGTGCACTAGTTCTGGTGTGCCCGCAGCTGCGAGCCTTGGGCCGCATGTGCGAGACCGCATGTGCGGATCCCCAACTGCAGGTGCGGTCCAGCCCCAGCCAGCCCTTTTCCGCAGGTGCGACACAATCTTTGCTGAAGCCGTTTCGCAGATGCGGCCCCCAAAGGCCTTGCTCATTTCCGCAGGTGCGATGGATTTTTCCATATCTGCGCAAGCGCAGGTGCGACCCAGGCACCGCAGGTGCGAGGGTCGGGCAGTGTGTTTAAGTTAGATGCTTCATACGATTTCATTTTCATTTCTTCACCTAAATAGGAGACCAAAGGCGATTTTCTCAAGAGAGTTTCTTCCCAAATCGTAGGTAAGTGACCCCTAACTAGTTTCCTTCAATTTCCTATTGATTTTCATCAACTTTTATCAAGAATTCTAGGGTTTTAATTGTAGAAAATTGGGGATTTGGGTAGAGTTAGGGCTTTTCAAATAATTGGAATTTAGACCTCGTTTTGAGGTCGGATTTCGAAACTAATTACATATTCAGGCTCGTGGGTGAATGGGTGATCGGGGTTTGGTTCGAACCTCGTGTTTTGACCAAGCGGGCCCGGGGTCGATTTTTGACTTTTTGGGAAGAATGATGTAAAACCTATAATTAAGCGTTGGGATGGAATTGTTTGGCATTTATTGATGTTATTGAGTTGGATATGTCTAGATACAAGTGAATTGGAGTCAAATTAAAAAGGGAAAGCGATAATCGAGGCTTGAGTTTGGTCGTGGAATTTGAGGTAAGTGTTTGGCTTAACCTTAGCTTGAGGGACTGTCCTATTTGGTATGTGTAAGTATCGTGTTCAATGTATAGGTGAGGTGACAAGTACATATACGTTGGTGTCAAGCATGCCCGTGAGTCGAATGTTGTGATCTATGGTTTTTTGTTAAGTAATACTTGAGTTTCACTTTATAGTTATCCATTTTGGTGGAAATTCCTTGATATTGAACAGCGTTGAGTGTTGGTTCCGGTTGAAGGTTCTCATGTGAAGTTATGCACTAAGTGAGATTGGATATAGCTGTTTTCCCTTGCCGGGATGGTATTAATGCTACTGTTGACTCCCTTGCCGGGATGTTATGGTTTATTTCTGTTTATTTCGTTAATGTTCTTTGTTGGATTTCCATTATTGATGTGTTTGGGTGAGAAAGAGTTTAAAAGCATGAAGGGTGATGCCGTGCGTGAGAGTTTGAGTGAATGATAATGCACGAAGGGTGATGCCGTGCCGATATTGTGATTGCAAAAGCACGAAGGGTGATGTCGTTCCATGATATGAGAGATAATGCACGAAGGATAATGCCGTGCAATGATATTGTGAGGTAAAATCACGAAGGGTGATGTCGTGCCGAATATATTGATTCTGATGGTGAGGACGAGAGTAGAAGCATGAAGGATGATGTCGTGCACTTGTTTTCGTATTACTATTCCGTTGCTTAAATTGATATCTGAATTGTGCCTTACCTCGTTACTTTCATTATTTGATATTTCCTCCCCTCAGCATGTTTCCCCTTTTCCCTTATGCTTAACTGTCTATTTCTCTTTGTATTATTTTTCTCCGTATACTATTAAACTGCACAGGTTGATTTAGATTGTCGTGTCCTAGCCTCATCACTACTTCGCCGAGGTTAGGCTCGACACTTACTCAGCACTTTTGTGCAAATCCTAGTGTAGGAACCTATGGACCATAGATCGAGGTTGCTGCCTTCAGTCCAGTGGAGACCCCGAGGTAGTCTTGCAGACGTCCGCAGGCCTTGGCGTCCCTTTCTACTTCTTTTCTTGTATTCTGTTCTAGTTTCTTCAGAAACAGATGTACTTATTTCATTCAGACCGTTATGTGTATTATCCATAGACAGTTCGTGAGTTTGTGACTCCAAAGTTCTGAGATTGGTTTTTCTGTGAAATTCCGTAAAGGCATATATTGAGCTTGTACACCTTGCTCCATTTTGTACTTCTATCTATGTTAGTGTTGTATTTTCGCATGCTATTTGGTAATAATAAAGGAATAAGATAAATTGAATATTTACGTTGGTTTGCCTAGCGGGTTCAACGTTAGGCGTCATCACGGTCCCGACGATGGGAAATTCGGGTCGTGACAAATTGGTATCAGAGCACTAGGTTGCCTAACTCTCACAAATTCACGGACAAGCTTAGTAGAGTCTGAGGGATCGGTATGGAGACATTTGTGCTTATCCCTCAGAGGCTGCAGATTTTAGGAATGACTTCACATCTATTCTTCTCTGTCGTGCGAATTGAATTCTAAATGCTAACTGAACTTCTATTCTATTCTCTCGCAGATGGCGAGAACACGTGCTTCTTCATCCACTGATCAGTAGCTCGAGCCTCCAGTTGAAGCTCCTACGAGAGGCCGAGGCCGAGGCAGGGGCAGAGGTCAGTCCAGAGCAGTAGCCCCAGTGGCGGAGCCTCGGGTAGAGTTTGCTAATAAGGTTCCTGCCCAGACAGTCCCGGTTGGGCCAGCTCAGGTCCCGGAGGGGTTCATTGCCATCCCAGTACTCCAGGATGCTCTGGTCCGTCTAGTGGGACTCATGGAGAGTTTCGCTCAGGAAGGTTTGCTTCCTGCAGCACCAACCGTCCTCAGGCTGGAGGAGGAGCCCAGACTCCCGCTACTCGCACTCCGGAGCAGTTGGCTCCTCAGTTTCAGACTCCAGTAGCTCAGCCAGCTGGGGTAGTTCAGCTGGGTATTATGGCTCAGACCGGTGATGGGGCAGCTATGTCTGTTGATGCTTTGTGGAGTTTGGACAGGTTCACCAAGATTTTCACTACTATTTATAGCGGTGCATCTTTAGAGGATCCCCAGGACTATTTGGATAGCTTCAATGAGGTTCTACGGGGTCGGATTTGCTACCTTTCATCTGTCAAGTCCCGCCAAGACTTGGTGGAGAGACTATTGTTTGGCCAGACTAGTTGCATCACCGGCCTTGACTTGGGCCCAGTTCACTCAGCTATTTCTAGAGAAGTTTCTTCCTATCACTCAGAGAGAGGATCTACAGAGGCAGTTTGAGCGTCTCTAGCAGGGCTCTATGACCGTCACTCAGTACGAGACCATATTTGTTACCTTGTCCCGGCATGCTATTATGATACTTCCCACCGAGCGAGAGAGGGTGGGGAGATTTATTGAGGTACTAGCTCAGCGGATCAGATTGCAGATGGCCAAGGAGACAGGGAGTGGGATTTCTTTCCAGGATGCAGCCAATGTGGCCAAACGAGTTGAGATGGTTCTATTACAGGGGGGTGGTCAGGGGTCTGATAAGAGGCCCCGTCATTTTGGCAGGTTCAGTGGCGCCTCATCTGGAGGCAGGGATTATTTTGGTAGGGGCCATCCTCCTAGGTCGTTTCATTCAGCACTTCAGGTTTCTCGCAGTGCTCCAGGTGGCCGTGGTTCTCCTATGCAGTATCCCGATCAGTTTCCCTACAGTGCACCATTAACTCATATCAGTGCACCGCCGCTTTAGAGTTTTCAGGATGGTTACTCAGGTCGTTAGGTTCAGTTTCAGGGTTAGCAGCCTCAGCAACCGAGGGCTTGTTATACTTGTGGCGATCAAAGGCACATTGATAAATTTTTCCCTCGAGCCTCGAGCAGTTCTCAGCACCAGGGTTCTCGTGCTATGGTTTCCGAACCAGGTGCTCCACCACCTGCTCAGCCAACCAGAGGAGGGGGTCGAGGTGTTAGAGGTAGAGGTCATGCCGTTAGAGGTAGAGGCCAGACCGCTAGAGGTAGAGGTCAGCCAGTAGGAGGCCGTCCCAGGGATGTAGTTCAGACTGGTAGGGCCCAGCCATGGTGTTATGCTTTTCCAGCCAGACCTGTGGCTGAGGCCTCCGATGCAGTTATCACAGGTATTGTTTCAGTTTGCAGCAGGGATGTTTCAGTTTTATTTGATCCAGGGTCCACATATTCCTATGTGTCATCTTATTTTGCTCCTTATTTGGTTATGCCTCGCGATTCTCTGAGTACTCCTGTATGTGTGTCTAAACCGGTGGGTGATTCTATTGTAGTAGATCGTGTCTACCGTTCGTGTGTTGTGGTTATTGGTGGTTTTGAAACCAGTGTAGATCTTCTGCTCCTGGATATGGTAAATTTTGATGTTATTTTGGGGATGGATTGGTTGTCGCCTTATCATGCCATACTGGACTATCATGCCAAGACCGTGACATTAGCATTACCGGGGTTACCTCAACTAGAGTGAAGGGGAACTCCTGGTCATTCTTCCAGCAAGGTTATCTCATATATGAAGGCTCGGCGCATGGTTGAGAAGGTGTGTTTGGCCTATTTGGCTTATGTTCGTGATTCTGGTGCCGAGGTTCCTTCTATGGAGTCTGTGCCCATAGTCCGTGAGTTTCCAGAGGTGTTCCCTGCAAACCTGTCTGGTATGCCACCCGACAGGGATATTGACTTTTGCATTGATCTGGCTCCGAGTAATCAGCCCATTTCTATTCCGCCATATCGTATGGCCCCGCCAGAGTTGAAGGAGTTGAAAGAACAGTTGCAGGATTCGCTTGATAAAGGCTTCATTAACCTAGTGTCTCGCCTTGGGGTGCGCCGGTGTTGTTTGCTAAGAAGAAGGATGGGTCAATAAGGATGTGTATAAATTATCGGCAATTGAACCAGGTGACCATCAAGAACAAGTATGCATTGCCGCAAATTGATGATTTGTTTGATCAGCTTCAGGGTGCCAAGGTATTTTCGAAGATCGATTTGAGATCTAGCTACCATCAGTTGAGGATTAGGGAATCCAATGTCCCTAAGACAACTTTTCGCACTCGGTATGGGCATTATGAGTTCTTAGTGATGTCATTCGGGTTGACAAATGCCCCAGCAACTTTTGTGGACTTGATGAACCGAGTGTTCAAGCCTTATTTGGATTCCTTCGTGATTGTCTTCATTGGTGATATTTTGATTTAATCTCGCAGCCAGGAGGAGCACGAGCAGCACCTTCGAGTCGTTCTTCATACTTTGAAGGACAGTCAGTTGTATGCTAAATTTTCTAAGTGTGAGTTCCGGTTGAGCTCAGTTGAATTCCTGGGTCATGTTGTATCAGCAGAGGGTATCCAGGTGGATCCCAAGAGGATTTTAGCAGTCAAGGATTCGTCTAGACCCACGTCAGCTACAGAGATCCGGAGTTTCTTGGGCTTAGCAGGTTATTATTGTAGCCATGTAATTTTTGACCCTCCCAGAAAATTTTATACCATTTTAGTGCTTAGATGTTAGTTTTAGGCCTAATATCGCTATTTTGACTATTTTAATTTTTTTTCCTTTTTGCTTTATTTAATCAAAAAAATTTTTTTAAAAAAAAACTACAAAATATTTTCTTTGTTTTAGCTTATTTGATATTTTTCTATTTAGTTTTATTCTATTTTTACAAAAAAAAAAAAAAGATAAAAAGAAAAGTTTTAAAAAATACTTTTACTTGGTTTAGCGTGATTTTAAGTTGTAGATATTTAGATTTCTTTAATATGACTATCTTCTTTTTTCCTTTTAACTATTCTATGTTATTATAGATAAATTTAGTATTTTAATGCATCTTTAGAGTAAAAAAAAAAGAAAATGGAAAACAAACAAAAAAGAAAAACACAAAAAAAAGGAAGCAAAAAAAAAAAGACAAACAAAGAAATAGAAAAAGATAACAAGAAAAGCTAAAAAAATATACAAAGGAAACCAATTAAGATGTGGGCCCCACCTTATTCTCTCCCTAATAAGTTTTCACCTGCACAATAACAAACACACACGCTAAATGCCAAGGAAGAAATAACAAAAATATTCTTTAGTAGGGACCACTCACACACACTCTTATCTCAATTCATTCTTGGAAAACAAGTCACACTATTATATATACACACACAACTAGATACACGAGGGGAGAGGAAAAAAGAGAGGTGGAAAAATACAGAAACAGAGTGAGAGGGGGATGGAAAAGAGACGAAGGAATCTGGACAAAAAAATGAGAGAAACGAAAAAAGGAGATCTGGGGGAGACGGACATATACAGAAAACAGAAACAGAGAAGACGAACAGATATATTTCCAAAAAGTTTCAATTTCTTCTCAGACGAACAAACAAAATTCACAAACAATTCCTACATAATCAACCTCCAATGTCAACACGTTTCATCTTGCGCCCTACTCTACTCTCTTTCTCCGGTGGAATCGACATTTCGTCGAAGCTGGAAACGACAATAAGTGATTATTTGAAGGTAGTTCTTCAATCGCGAGGCATCATTTGCTAGGGGCTATACACTTCCAGTGACTACTGTTTTTTTTGCTTCCGGCTTTTTCCATTACGACGACACTTCTAATCGTCGAAGTCCGTTTGTTTGGATTTCGAAATTGAGAGGTCCGTTTGAGTCGAGGTCGTGGTCGCCGTTGAAGGTTCATGGTCTAGGTCCTGGTCACGTTTGATTTTGTACGTTAATTTGATTCTCCTCTTCGTTGTAAATATTGGGAAATTTCAGCAATAGAAGATCTTCATCTAAAAAAGGTTCAATACTGAAACTCTTGTTCATCTTTCCATTTCTGAATTTTATTCTGGTAGCATTTGATTGTAATATCTGTTTGGCTATGTGTTTATTCTTCACTATTAGATGAGAGTGCCTTTTTCACGACCCAAAATCCAACACAGGTCGTGATGGCGCCCAACACCGGAGTCAGGCAAGCCAACAGATGTTTACGAGTGAGATTTTCCTTATTTAACATACTAACCCCACATATTCCCAAAATTTTAAGCTTAGATCATTTAAATAAAAGAGGAAACATTAACCAGCTAAGTAAATACAACCAAAATGATCATGATCCAATATATATATTCCCAAAATAAAGAGTCTACTATGTGCGTGCCAGGAACTAGTGTCACAAGTCAACAGACGAACTAGTAGAATATACAAAAGATGATACAAACTGTACTGCTGTCTGAGAGAAGTGGACAAAAATAAACAAAAGGTAACTCCATAGCACTGCTGCGAATCGCCAAGGGAGGCAGCTCACCGTGGAGTCAGGTCCAGAATATATGTCAAGCTCCGGTCGGATAACCAGAAATACCAACCTCAGAACCTGTACAATTAAGTACAGAAGTGCAGAATGAGTACATAAATATATATGTACCCAGTGAGTATCCCGCCTAACCTCGAAGAGGTAGTGACGAGAGGTCGACATGACACTCACTAAGGTCCAACAATATATAACAGGATGTAATGAAAACAGTAGGCATGTAAAGACAATGAAGCAACAAGTATATATGTAAGATACTGAAATCCAGGAAGAATACTGGGAATAAATAAAACAATTACCACTTCACTTTTTCCCCAGATATCTGTCAGATCAATACCCATGAATTTAGCAACAAATGAATCATACGCATGCAGGGTACAGACAACCGGCCAGAGTCATAAGGTAGTCAACCCCGTGCACTGCCGAGGATCGAACGGCCCGTACCAAAAGCGCACCTCTCCACAAAGTACTCACATCTATGCACTACCGAGGATCGAACGGTCCGTACCAAAAGTGCATCTCTCAACCTCTCTACGCACTGCCAAGGATCGAACGGCCCGTACCAAAAGTGCGTCTCTCAACCTCTCTATGCACTGCCGAGGATCTAACGACCCATACCAAAAGTGCATCTCTCAATCCCTCTATGCACTGCCGACGATCGAACGGCCCGTACCAAATGGCATCTCTCTATCCGCCGTGGCGTACGGCCCGTTCCCATAAGAGTGGGGGAAATCACTCTCCGCTCGCGGAATGTAAATTGCGAAGCGGTCACATGCACACACATTATTCCTTTTTAAAAGAGAATACTTTTCAGTGAGCAATTTCTTACAGGTTTTTCACAAATTTCATAACTTCGGGGAAATAAGCAACATGTAACGTTAATTCATTAAGCGTATAGTTCATATCAAGCAAAACACAAGGCATGTTGTGGGCCTAACTACCCGGACATAATAGTAATAGTCGCTACGTACGGACTCTCGTCACTTTGTACCTACGTAGCCCCAACAAATTATCACATATAGCATTTAAATCACCTAGGAGGACAATTCCCCCTCACAAGGTTAGAAAGGAGACTCACCTTGCGTCGAATTTACTCCCCGGACCAAGAACGCGCACGAAACTCCGAACTCTACACCCAAGGACTCGCAACTGGCCAAATATGGTACAATGATATCAATGCATGCTCAAAGTAGGGTAATTATCCTATTTATTCAATAATTCAACATTCATGAAGAATTCCCAAAATCTAACCCCGGGCCCGCACGCTCGGATTCCAATAATTCTCGAAGGAAACACTCACCCAAAGACTAAGGATCATTAATATACGATTTTGACTTGATTCCATAGCAAATTTACGGTTAAATTCTCAAATTATCGAAAGCCCTAGGTTACTACCGAAATTATTGATTTTTCACTAATTATGTGATTAAACTTAACTAGTAATTCATGCATGAGGCTAATATTAGAGTAGAATTTACTTACCTTTAATAACCAAGTCGTTTGCCCCTCTAACATGGTGGAAATCGCCCCAAGGAAGAAGAAGAAGATGAGAAAAATGTTTTAAAACCCATGCATAAAAACACACTGTCTGAGCAGTGTTTTTGCACCTGCAGCTCAAGGACCGCACCTGCGAGCAAAGGCTCGCACCTGCCGAAATGGACTGAGGAGCCTGGGCCTGCACCTGCGGAGTGGAGACCGCACCTGCGGAACTTTGTCCACACCTGCGAGAATTAGCCAGACCACTGGGGGTCGCACCTGCAAGGCTGGGACCGCAGGAGCGGTCCCGCACCTGCGACTGGTCAACCGCACCTGCGGTCAGACCAGAACAGGTGCACCAACAGCTATTTCAGCTGGTTTTTGGCCTCGTGTGGTGTCCGGGAGGCACCTGGGCCCACCCGATCCCCCGTCCAAGTATACCAACAAGTCCCAAATCATAATACGGACTCGCTCGAGCCTTCGGAACACCCAAAACCACGCTAAACTCAACATCACACCTCAAAACCCCAAGAACCAAACTTAGGAACTTTAAGTTTTCTAGACTTCGCTAACAACGCGCCGAGCCGACCTATACAACTCGGAATGACACCAAATTTTGCAGTCAAGTCATAAATGATATAACAGAACTAATCACGGCCTCGGAATTCCGTTCGGACCTCGATAACACAAAAACACGTTCCAAACCAAAATAGGAACTTAAGGAACTTTTTATTTCAATATTGGGCGCCGAAATGCTCCCGGGTCATCAGAAACCCATTCCGAATATACGCCCAAGTCCAAAATAATCACATGAAGCTACCGAAGGACGAACTTCGATTCCGAGGTCGTTTACTCAAAATGTTGACCGAAGTCAAACTTGGCCTTAAAGGCCAACCTTAAGGAACCAATTGTTCCTATAGCACTCTAAACACCTCCGAATCCCAGACTACCGGTCCCCGCAAGCCATAAATCATAAAAAACCGCTATGGGAAGTTTCATTTAGGGGAACGGGGTCCGATATGCAAAATGACCGGTCGGGTCGTTACATTCTCCACCTCTTAAACAAACGTTCATCCTCGAACGGGTCTAGAATCATACCTGAAATGTTGAATATGTGTGGATATCTGCTCCGCATGTCCTCCTCGGACTCCCAGGTCGCCTCCTCAACTGGATGGCCCTTCCATTGGAACTTTACGGCAGAAACTCTCTTGGACCTCAACTGGAAGTCCTGTCTATCAATAATAGCAACTGGCTCCTCCTCGTAGCCCAACCTCTCATCCAACCGAATAGTGCTGAAATCAACCACGTGAGAGATGTCGGCGTGGTACCTCCGGAACATGGATACATGAAAAACTGGGTGAACTCCTGATAAAGTGGGAGGCAAGGCCAGCTCATAAGCAACCTCCCCAACTCGCCTCAACACCTCGAATGGACCTATAAACCTTGGGCTCAGCTTGCCCTTCTTCCCAAACCTCATAATACCCTTCATAGGCGAGACTTTCAACAGGACCCTATCTCCCTCCATAAATGATACATCACGCGCCCTATGATCCGCGTAACTCTTCTGTCTGGACTGTGCTGTACGGAGCCTCTCCTTAATCAACTTCACCTTCTCCAAGGCATCCCTTACCAGGTTGGTTCCATATAACTTAGCCTCGCCAGGCTCAAACCACCCGAGAGGAGAACGGCATCGCTGACCATACAAAGCCTCAAATGGTGCCATCTCAATGCTGGACTGATAACTATTATTGTAAGCAAACTCGGCCAAAGGCAAGAACTGGTCCCACTGACCTCCGAAGTCAATCACACATGCCCTGAGCATGTCCTCCAATATCTTAACTGTACGCTCTGACTGACCATCAGTCTGAGGGTGAAATGTTGTGCTGAGGTCAATCTGGGTGCCCATCTCACTATGCAATGCTCTCCAGAAGTGCGAGGTGAACTGAGGACCTCGATTTGATACAATGGACACCGACACACCATGCAACCGGACTATCTCCCAAATGTAGATCTGGGCCAACCTCTCAGAAGTATATGTAGTAGCTACTGGAATGAAATGCGCCGATTTGGTCAATCTATCCACAATGACCCAAATCGCGTCCACCTTCCGTAAAGTCCGAGGCAACCCAACCACGAAGTCCATAGTGATGCGCTCCCATTTCCACACAGGAATGGGCATCTGCTGAAGTAGGCCTCCTGGCCTCTGGTGCTCATACTTCACCTGCTGGAAATTAAGACACCTAGTCACATACTCCACAATGTCCTTCTTCATCCGCCTCCACCAGTAATGCTGCTTCAAGTCACGACACATCTTCGTAGCACCAGGATGAATAGAATATCGAGAACTGTGTGCCTCATCTAGAATCCTCTCCCTTAGGCCATCAACATTAGGAACACATAAGCGGCCCTGAAGTCTCAGAACACCATCCTCGCCAATAGTAGCCTCCTTGGCCCTACCCTGGACCACTGTCTCCCGAAGCGCCGCTAGGCTTGGGTCATAGAACTGTCGGGCCTTAATCTCCCCCAATAACGAAGACTGTGCAACCACATATGCTAAAACTCGACGAGGCTTTGAAAGTTCTAACCTCACTAGGCGATTGGCCAAGGACTGAATGTCCAAGGCTAGAGGTCTCTCTTCTGCTGCAATATAAGCCAAGCTACCCATACTCTCTGCCTTCCTGCTCAAAGCATCCGCTACCACATTTGCCTTGCCCGGGTGATAAAGAATGGTGATATCATAATCTTTCAACAACTCAAGCCATCTGCACTGCCTCAAATTAAGATCTTTCTGCTTGAACAAGTGCTGCAAGCTACGGTGGTCTGTATAAACCTCACAGTACACTCCATACAGGTAGTGCCTCCAAATCTTAAGAGCGTGAACAATCGCCGCCAACTCCAAATGGTGCACAGTGTAATTCTTCTCATGAACCTTCAGCTGGCGTGAAGAATAAGCAATAACTCTCCCCTCCTTCATCAATACACACCCCAAGCCAACGCGTGAAGTGTCGCAATATACTGTGTACATCCCAGAACCGGAAGGCAATACTAGAACTGGCGCTGAGGTCAATGTTGTCTTGAGCTTCTGAAAGCTCGCCTCACACTCGTCAGACCATCAAACCGGGGCATTCTTCTGAGTCAATCTAGTCAATGGAGCTGCAATAGAAGATAAACCCTCCACAAATCGGCGATAATAGCCTGCTAGGCCCAAAAAGCTCCTGATCTCTGAAGCTGAAGTAGGACGCGAGCAACTCTGAACTGCCTCGATCTTCTGAGGATCAACCTTGATACCCTCTCCGGATACCACATGCCCCAAAATGCCACGGAATCCAACCAAAACTCACACTTGGAGAACTTAGCATATAACTTCTGTTCTCGCAAAGTCTAGAGCACAACTCTCAAATGTTGCTCGGGCTCCCCCAGGCTACGTGAGTAAATCAAAATGTCATCAAT